>UCOK01018525.1:0-10694 GCA_900474325.1 Synergus umbraculus | reverse complement strand
AGGGGAATTATACGATCTGAACTTGTATTCTTACACACTTTCAACCATGGCACATGGACTGTCGACTATCTAAAGCTTTTTTCTGATAGGTTAATCTTTAATTGCTAATTACTCGTTAATTATGCATTTAATCAAATTTTTTTATTGATCATTTTTGATTCAGTTTTTCACGAGGAATTAGAAAATATAAATATGTTTTTTGAATACTGGGACACCCTGTATAACCAGAGATTTATATAGAACAGTGTCTCCAGATCTTGGGATTTTTCGGCCCCCACTCTATGACCCACGAGCTCATGCTTTTTCTCTCTAGCAACAGTCACGAACCTGTTGATAGAGAAAAATAGGATGAGCTCGTAGGTCGTAGAGTGGGGGCCGAAAAATCCCACGATCTGGAGACACTGATATAGAAAGATAAATAAATATGAGGAGAAAGAAAAAAGAGTAATCAGGGAATCTGGACTTGTTACTCTTTTCCTTATTTAGGTGTTGCAAGATCGTGAAGCGATGATTAGCAAACTTAAAGAACTGTGGACCGAGCAGCCAGCGTTGAAGCAAAAAAACAAGCTTCTGGAGTTCTGGGTGGTCAAACACATGGCGAAGGTCAGGGCAATGCTGGTATCATCATATCTCAAGGTCGAGTCTAACAAGACCTTGGAATTCCCAGCGCGTGTTATCAGAGGCGCACAGAGGTTTCGCGGGGCCCGGGTCAGAAGCATGATGTGGGGCCCTTTTTCCCAAATGTCATATATATTTATTGATATTCTCATTTTTAACCAATCATAAATCACATACATTTTGTCTACCACTCCCCCCCCCCAAAGCGGAGGCTGAGGAAAATGTACCCACTCCACCCATCTCCTCTGTGCGCCACTGCACGTTATCTTCCGTCGCTTGGCTTTTCTTGTCACCGAGACACGAGCTCGAGCCCTTTTCGTGTAATTTCTTCGGAATTCCTAGTTGAACTCATTTTTCAACTCCTCCTTTATTGTTCGAGGTTAAGCCAGTGACCTTCGCATCCATCAGCCATGGTTCTTTCTTCTGATCTAGGCAGACCAACCAGAAAATCACTCCTAAGGACGTGTCGATGCAATTTGAAGAGTTGAACCTTTTGTACAAGAAGGCACTTTGGATGTATCAGCAAGATTCTGAACGGATCCTGGCAATGCAGAATCAGCTGCAGATGGAGGTTGATAATTACGAAAACAAGGTCCAGGAAGTACTGGATAGAGATGAAAGGGCGTTTCAGGATTTGATCGATCAGGAAAGGATCATTGGAGTCGGTTTAAAATTTTCTATGTCTGCTAAGCAGGTCTCTGAAGTCGATTTAAAAAATCTTGTTCTGCGACAGGTTCGTGCAATTTCATGCCAGGAGAAGTTTTTTATTCTGCTGATGTTTAAACTACTAAAATTTAATTTTAAATTAATTACTAACAGTTGAAAACTCCATTTATTATTACTCAAAATAGATTAAACATCGTGAAATGTTAATGAGCTGTCGCATAAATCATACTCGCCACCATTACCTCTTGGAGGATCTAACAAAGAAATTGGCAAAAGTAGAAAAGCTGAGACCAGACAAAACGTTTCAGGACTTCCATCTTTTGCGAAGTAAGAACGTAATTTTTAAAGAGAAGGTAGACGAACAAACTGGCGAAGTCGACAAGCTGCGTGCCAAGTAAAGGAAATATGATATTCAGTAACTAAGGGGAATGGAGCAGGGGGGAAAGTCTAGATGACTTCTCATCTACAGCGCATATTCATTTATATGCTTTCAACCTGGTGAACTCGTTTCAAAAATTACATGACGCTAGACACGATCCACTTTTATCCAATCCATTAACTCGAAAGGCAAAAGCGAATCTTGTAGTGTATAACAAAGATTAGGACTTAATTTACTTTTAATTTAAAAATGCATATCGAATGTACTCTTGATAGCTGTTGGCTTTAGATTTCAGCCGGCTCTTAAATTTTGTAAAGGTGACTTTTTTACCAGTGTCTATTTATAAGTTAGAGAAGAAAAGCAAATCAAGAATTTATATTTACGAGATTAAACGCGCGACATTTCCTTTCTTTTTAAATTTATGTCGTATTCTATAAACTAAATGATTACTACATCTGTTTTGTGTTTTAAAAAACAATAGTTGTTAGATTGTTTTAAAAATTAATTACTATTGATGTTTGCTCTAAAATATTTATTTAAGATTTAAGATTTCCCGCGTCACGCGCCATTTTTGATATACATCGCGTCATCACTTTCATCTGACCAATAAGGAAAAAGCGTTGCGTTACTAATGATCTTTTTATAATAGGATATTTTACATAAAATAAATATTTTACCTATGCAGGATTTATGAAGCTAATAATAAAATAGCTTATTTCAAGGAAAAGGACTATATTCTTATGGATAACATAGATGAGTGGTCAGAAAAATTAGATACAGTTAAAATGGCTTATGCTATAGAAACCAAACGTCTTAATAAACTTCGCCTTCAACATAAAAAACTAATTCGTCTAACTCGAAACAAGAAAACTGGTCGCTTCCTTGATATGTAAGATTTTAAGCAACCATTTAATATTTCTAATTTATTTCAGTATTAACGACTTATCATTTGTTTAAAATTCAATGCAGACCGCAGTCCCAGGGTTTTTACCAAGGTATAAAAACATTGGAAAATTATAAAGACAACAACTCGGAAATAACATATAGTGGGAAGTTAGCAGCTACCTCAGCATTTTTGGCAGTCTCTAAAACAAAATCAATGTTAAAGCCAGGAAGAGGGTGAATTTTTCGATTGAAATTCCTTACTCGGAATTGTGGATGAACCGCGATTTATTTCTGACTTCTTTCTCTTAGAAGATGAATATTCACAATAATAAAAAGAATCTTTATTTTAGTATGAATACAATATAATGTTATTATTGCACTTTACTATATTACGTAATATTAAGTAACTGAATTTATACTAAATAAATTTATCAAAGCCCAATTGATTACTAAAAAAAAATACTCTCCCCGAAGTATTAAGAGTCCAATACTTATCAAAAAATGATCAAAGGAGAACTTATATATCTTTCTAAGAACAATAATTATTTTTCTTATCATTTTCTCTGCATCTCGCGTTATTTGGCTCAAAATTTGAATTATCGATTTTTTAAGAAAATTAAAAAATTTGTTATGCCGATCCTATAGGGCGTTCAAAAATAAACATTTTTCATCTTTGGACGTTTTTTCATATCGTGCGTTGTTTGGCTTCAAAGAAGTTGCGCCCCTGGAATTCGAGTTTCTCTTCTTCATCCTACTTCCTCTTTTTGATATCTCATTTTTTACATTCTCATACATTTCGTGAAAAATAGATAAGTGATGATTAGTACGGATGAGTATCCTATCCGTCATCAATATCAAGGAATGGGAAGTAGCTCGTGGATAGAGAAGGATAAAATTACGGAAAGAAAATGATTGGAACGGATAGGCAATTTCACCTAAAATTCTGCGAGACGACGCCCCACCACTTTCTCCCACAAACAACCCAACCCAGTGAAGATATCAATTCGAGCATTTGGTTTCAAGCAGCATAAAATTCTGGGTCAAGTACAGCACAGTGGTGATGCTTCTTCCGTAGCGACTCAAGCGGTGCTGGAAGGCGGCTGTTTTGTTGTAACGAATTAGCATTACAGTTTTCGCTACGGATACATACACCGAGAGAAGTTTCGTGTAACCGCCGCGCGAAACGTCGCGTCGAGTCGCTGTCGTGCCTCAATTTAGTATAGCCGCTCTCTTCCAGGAAAAATCAACGATTATCGTCATCTGCTGAGAGAAAAGTCGCCAAAATCTCGTCAGAAGTCGCCAAATTAGCAGGAATTTTAAATCGCTTAATAGATAACCTATTTTTGTTTCAAAACGATCCGTTTTTTTCACTCTTATGGACTTTCTGCAGGCAGACTTTCAACTGTCGCACTAAGTAGCACACTGAAAATCGAAAATCGCCAATTTTGTCGCCAGTCGCTAAACCTGAAAATTGGTCGCCATCTGCGAAAAAAAATCGCCAATTTGGCGACAAATCGTCAATACTGGCAACCCTGTCTCTTGTTTTGAGACGACAACTACTCCAGAGCCGGGCAACTGCAACTCTAAGCCTGATAATATTTTTGTTTTAGTGCTGCAGTTACCCGGCTCTAGAGTAGCTGTCGTCTCAAAACAAGAGAACGGCTATACTATTATAAATTGACGTACACTCGAATCTCCCAATAACGACAATCTCCCAATAGCGACCGCATTCCTTTCTCAATAACGACCTGCTTGGACCTAAAATCTCAATTGACACCACTTCGCATGCATTGCGCTCCGGGATCTAATTGGTTTCTATTAGCACACAATTTGAAATGCTAAAAAATATTATATTATACGCAATACGCATGCGCAATTGATGTGACATTTGAGAAAAGGAATTTCGTCGTTATTGGGAAAGCGTCTGGTCTGGATTTCGTCGTTATTGTGAAATTCGAGTGTACGACAGCGACCCCACGATTCACACGGTGGTTACACGAAACTTCTTTCAGTGTACGGATAGAATTATTTTTAATCAAACTCATATGCGAGGATTTAATATTATTATATAAATACAGCCCTATCCGACTCCCATATCTTAAGACATAGACCTTGCTTCCTTGGTGTTTATAGTTTCTATGTGCGAAATTTTCTCACTAGGGCGGCGCTGCGCGCAACACGCTTTAAAAATGTATTGTACTAATGGGAAAATATTTAAAAACTTAAAATAATTAGGTTTTTGAACAAAATGAGATCAGAAAATGTTTCTCAAGTGATTGTACGATATAAAATACACATTATCCATCAATCAAATAATATGAAATTGAAAAATAACACATGAAATTACGTAAAATATATACAGTGGATAACACAGTAAGAATTTCTTGATACTCTTAACAAAATATTTGTTATGTTCTCACATAAAGCTAAATTTATCTAAAAAAATATTAAAATACTTTAGCTTCTAAATAAAATAATTTTTCATTTATTTGTTTTTGTTTTTCCTAAATTTATACGAATAAAATAACAAATATTTTGTTAAACTTTATGTGTTTCTTCATGTAAAAAGAAAAACATTGTTTAATAAAAGTTTGAAAAAGTAACAAAAATTATGAAATAATAATTATACAATAAATTTGATAGTACATATTTGAATATTTTCAGATATAACTAAAAATACATATTTAATAAAAAAAAGTACATATTTATTTTATAATAATTATTTATAATTAGATTGTATTCAAAATATTTATTTATTTAAAATTTCCCGCGTCACGCGGGAAATCACTTGAGAAACATTTTCTGATCTCATTTTGTTCAAAAACCTAATTATTTTAAGTTTTTGAATATTTTCCCATTAGTACAGTAATGTGCAACGATGCCTTCCTCTCTTTTGTAACGACCTAACCCTGATTTCCATAAGATTTTAATGCAAAACAAGGTTGGATCGTTACAAAACAGAGGAAGACATCGTTGCATGTTACTGTACAATACATTTTTAAAGCGTGTAGCGTGCAGCGCCACCCTAGTGAGAAAATTTCGCACATAGAAATTATAATCACTAAGGAACGTCATTTTCTTTTTCAGTCGGATAGGGCTGGATAAATATAGATTCAAAAAGGTAGACGCGGTTAGAGTATTAATAGTTGAAAACTGGTTAAAACGGATAGATTATAGTTAGTTGGAGAAAAAAGGACAGATAAGGATAGAATATTTTTCGATGAAGAGAGATTAAAACGGGAAAATAGAATACCATCTCACGGATAGAGAAGGATAAACAAGTTCAGATTTAAACGGATAGGGGCGGATTATATTCCACTTTACGAATTAAAAATAATTCAAACGTATAAAGACTTAAACATCTAACAAAGGATAGAACATGAATGAAAAGAATGCAAAATTTATATTCAAATTTTGGAGAATAGTTTTGTGCAAACATGTTCACGAGAATATTTTCGTTTTGCGAGTACGTTTTTCAGAGAAATTTTTCTTTTAAAATATCAAACTATACAAACTCTATGTGATATTGAAGGAGAGCCGTGTAAAGAATAATATTTGTCTTGTAAGAAACAGTCCTTACACAATTAAATGATTTGTAATTTATATTGTACACGTTATATTTTTTATATGCCAATTTTAATTAAAAATTAGTTATTCTTTTAAATTGGATGCTTTATTAAAACCTTTTTATTTAGATTTATGAGAGTACAGAAGAAGAAGCTAATATTGAAGATTATTACGTGCACGAGGAATTTCGAAAAGATCATAAGATGAACAACGATATAGCATTGATATTACTCAAGGGGCGTGGAATATCCTTGGGAAGGAATATCAAGCCAATTTGTTTACCTGCAGCCAATTCATATTATCAACCGGGATTAAATTGCACTATTAGTGGCTTTGGAAGTATAGAAACTGGATTATCAGGTAAAAAATACTTGACTTGATGAAACTAAAACAATTTTTATATAAAACTTTGATCATTACATTGAAATTCAAATATTAATATGACGGAACCTGTGCTAATTCCAATTGGATTAGAGAGATTAGGTACTTCACGTTGTGACGTAACAATACAAAAATGGCCATACACTGGTGCATAAGCAAAGGTGATAAATGTATAATTATTAAAAATTAAAAGTGCAAAACAATGTCAAAAATGCCTTCACATCTGCGGGAAATCCTTCTAAATAATCTTTTTTTGACATTGTTTTGCACTTTTAATGTTTAATTATACATTTATCACCTTTGCTTATGCACCAGTGTATGGCCATTTTTGTATTATTACATCACAACGTGAAATACCTAATACCCGAGACGAGAAATAATGCGCGCGAGATTTAAGTGTAGTTGAAATTTTTTTTCTAAATGGTAAATATTATAATAGCACTAAATACGAAAATAAATTATATAACCAATTCTGCAATAATATATTCAGTTTATACAATTCGTTTAAATTTTATGAGTAAAAATGTACCTATGTACCTGATCCGATCAAGTTAAAAAGAGTAGAGATTGGAGAGATAAGGAGGTATGCTAATAGTTTCTTGTAATAAAAATAACTCAATATTGTATTATAAAAACACAGATTATATTATAATAATCAATTATTTAAAGCGAACACTGCATGATTATTGGTTACGCTGAATTGTGTATCAAATCACGAAGCTTAACAGTAAATGAATCTAAATACACATAACGCCAATCTGAATTGTCATAATTAGATGCAGACACTTGGTCGACTGAATCGAATTCAAATATTTAATAAATAATTTGTCATCTGCATCGAATGAAAGAAGTAATCAACGGAAATACCTTCTCTTCAAAAATTATGATATTTTTCGAGTATTTTGATCATTCTTCCTGAAATAAGCTATAAAAAATAAAATTTCCAGCACATCGAAACTTTCTGCATCTTTTTTTGGTTTTTTTCGCTTTTACTTAAATCCAAAATCCCATACTTGACAGCATGGTTACTAAACCGTCACTTAATATTATCAGGTCAGTCTAGAGATCTCAGATACGCTTGGATTCCATTATTGGATGACTCGATATGTCGTGAAGACTATGTTTATGGAAAGGACCAAATAACTAGTGGAATGGTTTGCGCTGGTCAACTTGATGAAGGCATAGACACATGTGATGGCGATTCTGGAGGACCTTTAGTTTGCATTGAAAACGGTAAATATTATTTATCATATTATTATCATTTCGTTTATTTATTTATGATATTATCATTTCACATTATTTATTAAAGTATAATAAAAGATCGTAAAAGTACATAAAAATGTAATGTAATAATCGTAGCATTGTATTAAGTTAAGTACTAACTACTTATTTTAATAAACTCAATATATATCCAATTCACAGGTACTTTCACGCTGTACGGAATAACAAGTTGGGGCCAACATTGTGGAGAAGTTAATAAACCCGGTGTCTATGTCCGTATAGCATATTATCGTCAGTGGATAATTCATAAGGTCAAAGAATCTCTAAGAGGAAGATAGAAATTTTATGAAAATAAATAATTCGTAACAAATTTTATAAATTTTTTTATTATTATGTGTTTTTTAATAATGAAACACACTATATACAATAAGGGAACCAAATGTAGGTATTTCATCTATTATACATTTAGTAAATAAACATAATGTTTTCTATTTATTCTACGATGTGAGATTGTATAATAACATATTCAAAGTTTTAAAATTGGAGGCTTAAGACCGCAAAACTATTTGCCCTATTTTTTTACTCCTAATCTATTTTCCATGCCAAATTTACTTAAGAAACCACTATTATTTCAAATGGTCTTTTCCTTGTGTAAATCCGTGAAGAATGTTATACTCTGAAATAATAAAAACAAATGTGACATCATTAAATTAGCAAAGTCTTTGTTATTTAGAATATCATTAATAACGCCAGCCTATGGTAAACAACTAAACAAAATAATATAATAATATTTTCAAATATAATTATTAGGTATTTCAGCCACATATGCAAAATGCAAAACGTACTGATAGTGCAGATTGATACATGACAACTTAATGAAAAATTTCTTTTCACTAAAGAAGACAAATAAAGTTATATGTTGTAATAAACACCCCCACATTACATATTACATTATAAAAAGTTATAACTCACTTCTCTAATAGTCTGACGTGTTTTATGAAACTATATTAAGTTGATATATTCATCTTTAATTAAAATCCTCTCACCTGCTCATCGAGAAATGCCATAAAGGAATTATTGTTCCATTTCAAACCTTGCTTCTTTAAATGTACCTTTAATAATTTCAAATTCAAGGGTTGGTATTTAAGTATTTTTCTGAGTAGTTCACTATTACTTTTGATCATACTTTCCAGGATTTTTTTACTATCCGAGCAGCCTCGATCTTTATTTAGAAAGTCAACTTTTTTAGAATTCATTTCTGATCTGGATTTACTTTCAGTCTTACTAAAAGAATAGAATACATTAAAATCATAATAAAAAACATCATGTCATCAGTAAAAGAGGCATATCAGACTTAGAGAGTTTCATCTATATGAAGCTAAGTATTGTTCCACTGGATGGTAATTTTCCCAAAACGAGCCTGAACGCGCGTTCTAATAAGGAATCGGGTTCACGCATTTCAAGATATTTCGATACGTTCGACTTCGATGTACATGATCTTTTTAGAAAATAGGAAATATTATCCTAATTTTGACCAAGTCAAAAAAAAAATCTACTTTTACTTGTAGCTCGATAGGCTACATTATTTAAAAATACTTATGAGTAGCAAATATTCACGCAACAGAAAGTGTATTTACTAAGAACTTGAAAATTTAACTCGCGCAAACTAATACTAATGCTTGAAAAAAAAGAATATTTTTTGATAAAATGACCATCCAGTATTAGGACAAGGCCAAGTTTGAACAAGATCGGACATATCGGATTTTCGAGTCAGGGCATTTGAAAAATAATGTTCCATATCCAATCGGAGTACAGTATCATCGGGTCCAAGAAGAATCGATACTAAAGTATTGAAAAGTATCAACCCATAAAATAATACTATCACGTGATTTACTTTGAGGAAAAGGAATTTATAAATCAATATCAAATGACAACAGTTGACATTAATTAATTTTTTATCATACTTGCATTGAAAAGTTGATTTTCGATTATTGTTTCGCGTGTTGAAAGCGGCTTTTTTTAGTACGGTATTTAAATCGTGTCTATGAGCATGCGCAACGACGCATGAAAATGTTGTGAAAAATGATGTGCGTCATTGCGCACGCGTGCTTTGATCAGTGAAAAGTTTTCTGCGTTGTTGCACATGTACAGTTTGATTAGTGAAAAGATATGTCCGTCGCTGGGCATGCGAACGTTAAACTAGGGCTGAGTTCCTATGGTTCCATGGATGTAAGAATATATGGATGGAGCACAAAGTCCCAACTTACTATCCGTTCATTTTACGAAGGCCCCTCTAAAACGTCTGTACATTTTTGAAATTTACTTGTAAAAAAAAAATCGCATGAAAACACAAGTCATACCATGATAAAGCTTGATTTATTGCGCATAAGACAAGTCCACACTTGTTTATGTAAAAAAATTTGTTTATAAACTAGCCCCTGTGAAAAGATCAAAACCAGGGTTTTTTTGCGCAACTCTGCCGTAGCTTGACTTTCGATGACGATATCTAAAAACTAAATAATGCAAAAAATTTGAAAAAAATCATGGCGATACTTTGATGTTTTAACTATACATACGTTAAAATTAAATTTCGATATATTAATAACAATTTAAGGAAAATGCAATTGAAGATGACTATGCTATCTCTCGTAATATATATAGTAGAGACTTATATTTTGGCTTAAATTGCTTACAAAAGTTTAAGAAATGCAATAAAATAATAATTAGTCATGAAAAACTTAAAATCTATTAGTTAATAACAAATATTGCTGGGTAGCCGATGAATAGTAGTGTCGGTGTGAGGACACAGGACACTATAGCTGAAGGGTCTCCTCATTGAATAGCTTTAACTGCTATCCAAAAAAATAGAAATAGATACTTCTTTTTCCTCTTTTCAGAATGGGTTATGGTACTACAATACTTTAAGAATGAGCAGAACCTTCAACTATAGAATCCCGCTGGGTCCTCAATCCTACAC
>UCOK01018524.1:0-45880 GCA_900474325.1 Synergus umbraculus | reverse complement strand
GTTAGCCGTCTATTATTTTGCCGCAAAGGGGGTGCTTTTAATTTTTTAGCCGTGTATTATTTTCCCGCAAAGGGGGGAGAAATTGTTAGCCGTATATTATTTTCCCGCAAAAGGGGGAGTTTTCTAATTTTTAGCCGTTTATTATTTTCCCGCAAAGGGGGTGTTTTTAATTTTTAAACCATGTATTATTTTCCCGCAAAGGGAGGAGAAATTGTTAGCCATCTATTATTTTCCCGGAAAAGGGGGTGAAATTGTTATCCGTGTATTTTTTCTCCGCAAAGGGGGGAGTTTTCTAATTCTTAGCCGAAAAACATGTTTTTAGGAATGTGTCTGCCTATCAGTCTGTAGATTTTTAGTTTCTGAGCACGATAATTTTCAAAAGAATTCACCGATAGGATTGTCCTTTGGTATATTCTTTTAGCATTATAAAAGGAAGGTTATCTTCGTTGGCCAGCCATTTTGGATAAAACTTTAAAAAGTTTGAGCAGTTTGAAAAATTTTTAAACAAATTTTTTTTTAACTTAAAAATTCTAAAGACGGATATTAGTTCTACTCAAAAAGTCGAACAATTTTTCTTAATGACTTTTTTAGATAAAGAGAAAATTGACAAAATTATAACATTTTGAAAATCAAAAAAAAAATGAAAGAAAACGATTTCTCACCCCTTTGCGAGAAAATAGTAGGCGGCTAACAAATTCTCACCCCTTTGAGGGAAAATAATACATGGCTTGAAAATTTTAAACACCCCCTTTGCTTGGAAAAAATACACGGATAACAAATTCTTCCCCATTTCCGGGAAAATAATAGACGGTTAACAATTTCTCCCCCTTTGCGGGAAAATAATACATGGCTTAAAAATTAAAAACACCCCCTTTGCGGGAAATAATAGACGGCTAACAATTTCTCCTCCCTTTGCGGGAAAATAATACACGGCTTAAAAATTATAAACACCCTCTTTGCCGGAAAATAATAGACGGCTAAAAATTAGAAAACTCCCCCTTTTGCGGGAAAATAATACACAAATAACAAATTCTTCCCCCTTTGCGGGAAAATAATAGACGGCTAACAATTTCTCCCCCCTTTGCGGGAAAATAATACATGGCTTAAAAATTATAAACACCCCCTTTGCCGGAAAAACATGGCTTAAAAATTTTAAACACCCCCTTTGCTTGGAAAAAATATACGAATAACAAATTCTTCCCCATTTCCGGGAAAATAATAGACGGTTAACAATTTCTCCCCCTTTGCGGAAAAATAATACACGGTTTAAAAATTAAAAACACCCCATTTCCGGGAAAATAATAGACGGTTAACAATTTCTCCCCCTTTGCGGAAAAATAATACACGGTTTAAAAATTAAAAACACCCCCTTTGCGGGAAAATGATAGACGGCTAAAAATTAGAAAACTCCCTCTTTTGCGGGAAAATAATACACGGATAACAAATTTTTCCCCCTTTGCGGGAAAATAAAAGACGGCTAACAATTTCTCCCCCCTTTGCGGGAAAATAATACATGGCCCTAAAATTGTAAATACCCCCTTTGCCGGAAAATAATAGACGGCTAAAAATTAGAAAACTCCCCCTTTTGCGGGAAAATAATACACGGATAACAAATTCTTCCCCCTTTGCGGGAAAATAATAGACGGCTAACAATTTCTCCCCCCTTTGCGAGAAAATAATACATGGCTTAAAAATTATAAACACCCCCTTTGCGGGAAAAAAATACACGGCTAAAAAATTAAAAGCACCCCCTTTGCGGGAAAATAATATACGGCTAACAAATTCTTGCCCCTTTGCGGGATAATATCAGACGGTTTGAAAATCGAAAAACTCCCCCCTTTGCGGGAAAAAAATACGCGGCTAACAAATTCGAAAACGCCCCCTTTAAGGGAAAAGAATACAGGTCTAAAAAATTAATTTTTTTAGCCATGTATTATTTTCTCGCAAAGGGGGGAGAAATTGTTAGCCGTCGATTATTTTCCCGCAAAGGGGGAAGAATTTGTTATCCGTGTATTATTTTCCCTAAAAAGGCGGAGTTTTCTAATTTTTAGCCGTCAATTATTTTCCGGCAAAGGGGGTGTTTATAATTTTTAAGCCATGTATTATTTTCCGTCAAAGGGAGGAGAAATTGTTAGCCGTCTATTATTTTCCCGCAAAGGGGGTGATTTTAATTATTAAGTCATGTATTATTTTCCTGCAAAGGGGGTATTTTCGAATTTCTTGACCGTCTATTATCATCCAGCACAGGGGGTGATTTAATTTTTAAGCCATGTATTATTTTCTCGAAAAGGGGGTGTTTATAATTTTTAAACCATGTATTATTTTCTTCCAAAGGGGTGAGAAATCGTTGTCTTTCATTTTTTTTTTTTTGATTTTCAAAATGTTATAATTTTGTCAATTTTCTTTTTATCTAAAAAAAGTCATTAAGAAAAATTGTTCGACTTTTTGAGTAGAACTAATATCCTTCTTTAGAATTTTTAAATTAAAAAAAAATTTGTTTAAAAATTTTTCAAACTGCTCAAACTTTTTAAATATTTATCCAAAATGGCTGTCGAACGAAAATGATCTTCCTTTTAGGATACTAAAAGAATATACCAAAGGACAATCCAATCGGTGAATTCTTTGAAAATTATCGTGCTCAGAATCTAAAAATCTACATAAAGACAGGCAGACACATTCGTAACAACATGTTTTTCGGATAAAAATTAGAAAACTCACCCCTTTGCTGTGAAAAAAGACACGGATAACAAATTCTTCCCCCTTTGCAGAATAATAATGGACGGCTAAAAATTTCTGCCCCCTTTGCGGGAAAATAATGCATGGCTTAAAAATTATAAACACCCCCTTTGCCGAAAAAAAATAGACGGCTAAAATATTCGAAAACTCCCCCCTGTGCTGGAAAAAAATACACTGTTTACAAATTCTCCCATTTTACGGGAAAAAAATACACGGCTAACAATTTCTCCCCCCTTTGCGGGAAAATAATACATGGCTAATAAATTAAAAACACACCCTTTGCGGGAAAAAAATTCACGGATAACAAATTCTTCCCCCTTTGCTGGAAAAGATTAGACGGCTAACATTTTCTTCCCCCTTTGCGGGAAAATAATACATGGCTTAGAAATTAAAAACACCCCCTTTGCGGGAAAATAATAGACGGCTAACAATATCTCCCCCCTTTTCGGGAAAATAATACATGGCTTAAAAATTAAATCACCCCCTGTGCTGGATGATAATTGACGGTCAAGAAATTCGAAAATACCCCCTTTGCGGGAAAATAATACATGACTTAATAATTAAAATCACCCCCTTTGCGGGAAAATAATACACCGCTTACAAATTCTCCCCTTTTGCGGGAAAATAATACATGGGTAAAAAATTAAAAACACCCCCTTTGCGCGAAAAAAATTCACGGATAACAAATTCTTCCCCTTTTGCTGGAAAAGATTAGACGGCTAACAATTTCTGCCCCCTTTGCGGGAAAATAATACATGGCTTAAAAATTAAAAACACCCCCTTTGGTGGAAAATAATAGACGGCTAACATTTTCTTCCCCCTTTTCGAGAAAATAATACATGGCTTAAAAATTAAATCACCCCCTGTGCTGGATGATAATAGACGGTCAAGAAATTCGAAAATACCCCCTTTGCAGGAAAAAAATACATGGCTAAAATATTAAAAACACCCCCTTTGCGGTAAAAAAGTTCACGCATAACAAATGCTTCCCCCTTTGCTGGAAAATAATAGACGACTAACAATTTCTCCCCTCTTTGCAGGAAAAAAATTCATGGGTAAACAATTAAAAACACCCCCTTTGCGGGAAAATAATACATGACTTAAAAATTAAAATCACCCCCTTTGCGGGTAAATAATACACCGCTTACAAATTCTCCCCTTTTGCGGGAAAATAATACATGGGTAAAAAAGTAAAAACACCCCCTTTGGTGGAAAATAATAGACGGCTAACAATTTCTTTCTCCTTTGCGGGAAAATAATGCATGGCTTAAAAATTAAAAACACCCCCTTTGCGGGAAAATAATACACGGCTAAAAAATTAAAAGCCCCCCCTGTGCTGGATAATAATAGACGGTCAAGAAATTCGAAAATACCCCGTTTGCAGAAAAAAAATACAAGGTTAACAAATTCTTCCCCCTTTGCGGGAAAATAATAGACGGTTAAAAAATTAAATACACCCCCTTCGCGGGAAAATAATAGAAGGCGAACAAATTCTTCCCCCTTTGTGGGAAATTAATAGACTGCTAATAAATTAGAAAACTTCCCCCTTTTGCGAGAAAAAAATCCGCGGCTAACAAATTCGAAAACACCCCCTTTGCGGGAAAATAATAGACGGCTAACAATTTCTGCCCCCTTTGCGGGAAATTAATAGTCGGCTAAAAAATTCTTCTCCCTTTCCCGTGCAGAAATTGCCTCATTAAAAATAGGGTTCTGACAAGGCCCTGGTCAATTTTTCTATTCTGAATAATGTGAAATAAATTATAATAAGGTGCCATTCGGGCATTTTAAATTATCCATTTAAATATTTAAATAGTTTTCTTATTCATTGCGAACGTAAATATAGAAATATGATTGATTTATTTCTTAGTATTGTTTCTTATGTTCTTTATTATGTTTTGACATAATAAAATTACTTTTTCATAAAAGCAGGTAATTTTTATTTATAATTTTAATCCTATTATAGTATTTTTAAAAAGGCATTCACTAGAAAAACTGACAAGGCCCTGACTAGTTTCCCCTATATAGGGTATTGGCGAGTCCAACCGTTACACCCTTTTCGGTTTCTAACCGGTTTTACTGACCAGCACCACACCTTAAGTAGGGGAAACTGACCAGAACCCTACTAGGCCCACATCAAGTTTTATGCACGGGTTTTCGGGGGATTTTCAAAAATATTGAGGGCCTAAAAGGGATTCAATAATGATTTTGAAAAACGTATTCAAGATCAAAAAATATTCAAAACACTTGACCTAACATAGAACCTATAATAGTATTAATATTTTTTGTTCCAGAATGAAATCAGCTTTAATGCTGATAATAATTCTTCAACTGTGATACAACGGACCCCATCCGATTACAAGCGAGTGAATTAAGCGCTGCTTAACTTCAGTAATGGAACGACAAGCCTTTAACCAGTCCATGTGTACAAACGTACACAAGAATGGAATATTTGATCAGCCTATTTATTCTACAATTAAAAATCAGAAACTAAGGAAATTCATTTGCAGATCTAAATCAGTAAAAGGATTTCGGGAGATTTAAAAATTATTTTGAAAGGATTTTCAAGAAAAAGTAGTAGCTTGGATATATTTCGGTTTAACTAGGACTGGGAGAACAAATTAAAAAGGATTGAAAACTGTGAATTTACCTCGAACCCTTTTGAAATTGTGACCACCTAATTAATAAATAATATTTATTATTTACTTTTGTAAAAAGAATTCTGTGTGATCTGGTTTATAATTATTATTGAGTTGGATTCATTGCTAAATATATTTAAAAAATGGTTCAAATAATTATCGAATAAAACTTTAAAGATTTAAGAATATCAAGCAGATGTTATTAAAAGAAGAATAAACAAGCGCAATATTAATAGCAACTTATTATTTCTGAATCAAAACATTCTATCGAAGAAATAAAAACGACGTCTGGTGTTTATAATCAAATTGTTGCCAAGTAAATATACGATTCCGAAATACTGGAGACGAATTAATCATAGCGACACCAAATATAAACTGATTATCTCAAAATATTTTTCATTCGTTCCAATTCTGCTAAATTTCTAGCATTTAAATTCATAGTATTTATTTAAATCCCCAAATTCCAGACAAATTTTCTAATATTTCCGTTCTGTTCGTTAAAGTTTGTGTCAACTGTTTGTCACCTATTTCTCAGCTACTTTTATAAACAAAAATCACCTTTCTTAATGACAACAGGTACTATAATGACCATAACCACTTAGATTATTTTTCCACCTTTCATTCTACGTAATAAAAATCTGACCAGGCAAAGAAGGATCTTGAAGAAGAATAACACAAGGTAGGATAATAAAGAGTCAATGGATGCAAATGAAGAGAGCTGTACAGGCCAATTCCTTAGAATAGAATCGTGGTTGTTCTACGGCTCGTGCAAGCAGCATGGAACAGTTTCAGACTTTCAGCTCGTGTCAGTAAAGCGCGAAGTTAAAGTCCTTGGCGGTGGTAGACTCGATTTTCAGGTGCAAATGGAAGGATCAGAACAGGGACGATTGAGTTCTATTGTCGAACAAGGGTTAAAATATCATAGTGTTACCGCAGTCAGCCCACTTTAGTTCGAACTTTCACCATCACGAGTGAAACCGACACCAATACAAGGAACCGTGGCCTGGCTTAGCACATTGCCAGGCTGCGTTCACCCACACATGAATATTCAGCTACGTTTTACATACATTGAATATGCATCGCAGTCTCGCAGTCCTTCCTTCCCTCTTAGGTCATTTACAAGATGCAGATACGCCAAGCTACCACTGGGGGCACTACTATTCTAATAGAATAACCCGTGCTCTGTGTTTCAGAGAAAACCGCTGTGTCCCACGCCCACACCCTCTCCCACAACCCCCAACCCCTGAGCTTCTCACTCCTCTTTCCCTCACGTATAGTCCTTCACCCTATCTCTGAGGCGTTGCTTCCCCCTTAGCCTCTGAACTCGAGCGAGCTACTTGTCCGCGCCATCGATTAAGTAATTACTAAAGACTCGCAAGTTTTCGAACGGACAGCATGGCAAATTAGGGAATTGCTGGCGAGATAAGGCTACTAATTATAATCGACCGACACGACAAACTTTTACTGGAGGTTTAACCTGTAACCTTATATGCTCTAGTCATTCAGGGTGTTCACGAAATTTTGCCCACGAAAGTCCCGAACAATTCTCGCATTTTTTATGCTTATAAACCTAAGGTCCGTCTTTTGACAGATTTAAATTCTGTATTTTCGATTTTTTTAAAGAATTTTTAAGAATATCTTGAGTTGTAAAGAATACGGAAAAAATTAATTAATATATATTTATATATTAAGGACCTATTGTCGTTAAAAAGTGAGAAAGTAATTTTTACATTCTCATCAGAGAATGTATTAGTTTTTTATTTTATAAAAATAGGTGAAAAATAGATTTCAAAAGCACAGAAAAAAGTCTTAAATCAAGCCCAAAGGTCTAGTTTTTGTTACAATTTAAGTCAATTTTTTGGATTTAAAACTAAATTTAAGCCCAAAAACTGACTTAAATTGTAACAAAAACTAGCCTTTTGGGCTTGATTTAAGACGTTTTTTCTGCGAGAGTTTCAGGATTTTCGGAAGATTTTAAGAGATTTTTAAAGGATTTCGAGTGATTTTAAGTACTTTTTTAAAAATTCTAGGAAGTTTTAAGATTTTTAAGAGATTTCATAAAATTTCACCAATTTCAAGAGATTGTAGGTGATTTTTAAGTAAGAAAAATGTAGCGCAGTTGAGTTGCAATGAATGCGTAAAAAATTAATTAATATTTAATTATAAATTAAGAAACTATTGTCGTTAAAAAAGTGAGAAAGTAATTTTTTTTTATAAAAATAGGTGAGAAATAGATTTGAAAAGAGTATCAGGATTTTTGGAAGATTTAAACTGAGTTTTAAAGGATTTCGAGTGATTTCACGAACGTTTTTTTAAGAATTCTAGGAAGTTTTAAGATTTTTAAGAGGTTTCATAAAATTTCACCAATTTCAACAGATTTCAAGTGACTTTGAAGAATCTTAAGGGATTTTTAAAAGATTCAAAACAGTTTCAAGATTTTCACGAGATTTTAGAAAATTTAAAGAATTTTAAGACTTTTCAATCGATTTTCGCGAATTTCGAAAGATTTTATATGATTTTAAACTATTTAGAGGTTTTTCAAAAATATTCAATAGAGTTCAAGGATTTTTAAGAAATTTTATAGGATTTCTAACAATTTCGAGTGATTTTAAGGAATTACTAAGGATTTCGACGGATTTTAAAGTTTCATTTTAAAAGATTTGAAAATAATTCAAAAATATTTCAAGATATGTAACAAAAATTGCAACTATCAAATAAAAATATGTAGATTAATTATTCGGAAATGTTTTGTTCAATTATAAAGTTGAGCACTTAAAATAGTATATTTAACTAATCATGTAAAACTTACACATTATCTTCAGAGTAACAGGATTACTGTCTGTTTTTCCTTCGTTGTTGACAGCTCGACAAGTGTAATCTCCTGCTGAATTTCGGGTAAGGCTTTGAAGAACTAAAGATCGGTCACTCAAGATGATACCGGTCGTCCCCTTTAGTTCCTTTCCCTAAGAGAGAAAGAGAGAGAAAAAAAATAATAAAATACCGGTTTAGTTTATATGCAAAACATCCTGTCAAAAAACAGTTTTATTTTGATATCATTTTTGTTAAGGAGCTTACATTTATTATCTAAGGCTTTTAGGAGAGAAAAGGGGTAAAAAATTCCAAAAATTCCACAATTATAACTCCACAATAAGCCGAAGAAAATATATATGTACGATGGGAAAAGTGACGTCATAGTTTACTCTCTGAACTTGAATCAGTGAAATTTAACTGATTACCAGTCAAATTCCCCTGATTTTCAGTGACTCTTTTCTCACGATTTTAATTAGTGAAAAATCTACTGGAAGTCAGTCAAAAGTCACTGAAATTATTAGTAGTTTAGTGAAAATGTCTGAAAATTTCAGTGACTTTTGACTGATTCTCAGTGAATTTTCACTGATTAAAATCGTGAGAAAAGAGTCAATAAAAATCAGTGGAATTTGACTGATTCAATTTTAGAGAGTATTAATATGATTGCGATAAGAAACTGATATGAAAATAATGTATTTTTGAATATAAGAATATAATATTTGAATACATAATATAATTTAATCACTCACGTCTTTGAACCAAGATAATTTATAAGCTTTTGGATTTGCTTTAACGTCGCATTCAAAATACACGTCGTCTCCTTCTTTAATGTCCTTAGAGATCAAAGGTTCTCCCATCCTTAAGGTTACTATTGGTTGGTAATGCACGTCCAATAACCATTTATCTTCGATCGCACTATCAGGTATCACTGGATTCTCAGCTCGACAGGTCAAGTATTTGCCATCGTCATCAATACCTGGTACAAAGTTGAGCACGCTAAGGGTATGATTGTTCTTCAACCCATACTGCAAGTTAACAAAGAGGAAGTTATTGACCTATTAAATTGGTGTCAGAGTCAATAATACTTGTAAGCTTGTATACAGAAATGAAGCTTAGTTTACTTCCCTTAACCAGAAGTGATAAATTAAATAACTTTCCTATTTTCTTCTTGAATATTAATACATTTCTGAAGCTTAAAAATTCCAATGATCATTCACAGATATTAACATTAAGAGATTGATAACGTAATATATTATATGAGATTATAATCTCATTAACATAATTTGATGAAATATTACTGCAAGGGAGTAATAATCCGAATGAGATAAACTAGTTAATTAAATGAAAAAGTAGAGTATCATAGTGTAATAGGAGAAATGAAAGCATTTTCTGAAGAGAAATAAGGGAATGGAAATTTGGTTGACATTGACGTACGGGGTTTGCATTCACGATATCATTTTAATGATAGAGAGGCGAATAGCGAGAACTGCCTGGAACAGGTATTGCTACCGGTTGAATGAAGATAACGCTTCGTTAGGATGAATGTCGCGTCATAGATGCTTTTTTAAGCTTCCTTTTACGCTGATCCTATCTCGCTCGTTCATGATGAACGAATCTAACGATCCAATAAAGCTACATTCAAAGATTATGGAAAAATCGTGCACTCGTGCTCATATGATGTTTGACGAGCGTATACTGAGAATACAGAATGCTCCTGATTTTATCATTAATCAAGTATTTCGATTGGTTCACCCTGCAGTAGAACTAAAAAACTTTGATGGAGGCAATTGAATTACGATTTAATAAAGCAGACTGAGAGATATTCTTCGGTTCAAGCGTAATTCAATTGAATCACATTTACTTATTATCATCGTATCATCGGAATGATCAAGAACATGTGGTATAATAAAATAATCTGGAATAAGATTAAATTTAGCACGAAAAAGGGGTAAATGTCACACAACTGTCTTTGAACTTTGGATTTTTTTAAATTGAGATCTCAGAATTGTATTTGGCGTCTAATGACTTTAACTCGGAGTGAGAAATTCACTGTGTTTAGAAATTCTTTATAAAGAAGTGAGAATCTTTTCAGAAGAAACGACGAGGCACATTCCACGTGGTGGAACGTGTTCAGCTCAAATGGGAAAAGTAAGCGGACCTTGGAAGTTTCTCGAGCAAAGATTTGCAGAAAGCTAGCATACCTTGCATTCTTTCTATCTCTTTCTCAACTTATCTTCTATATATATAGCTTCTTCATAAACACCCACGTAGACAAAAGATTTTTTCTCTGTCAATAATACATCTCTGTCTTTCAAGAAAAGAGAGTAGAAAAAGTTCCGAGATTTAAATTAATAATGGTAAAACGAGAGAGAAGTGATAAAATATTGGATATGTATCTTTCTGTATTATGAAACATTAAAAATCAAAACTTGGTTTTTTTTGCGGAGAATTTATTTGTATCGACAGATAAGTGTTTGTCGATCGCTGTGATTTAAAGCTACATAGAAGTGTCAAAGAGAAAAAAAAACAATGGTAGATTGGATCGGAAAAGGAAGGAAAAGACTGAACTTAATGGTTTGTTCGAAGGAAGCACTCGTTTCAAAACTTCTCTTGGAAAAAAACAACAAAAAGCGCCAACAGCAGAGAAATCAGTGACATCGTAAAGTTGAAAACCTGATGCTACTCTATATTAGAGACAGACGAAAAAATGATAGAGGATTAAGAAAAGCATTTTGAGGTAGACAGGGGAGGAGGAGTTAGTCTATAAAAGTCGATAAAATCGAGTAGCAATGCAATAGCAAAACTGCCTAGTCAAAATTTTTTCTACATTTATCCTGCAGGGGGAAATGGACACGTGATTGATTGTGATTGGAGAAATATCGGGAAACAAGTTTCTATCTAGGCTCTTTTGACAATATAACGACTATTCTGATAGGGATTTTGAATGTCAAGTACATTAACAGACAAAATCGATTTCCTGTCAATATAAAATTAGACCAAAAGAAAAACAAGTATACAATAGTATTACGTCAGATCACGAGTCATGAGATTTTCTAATAAAATAGATTGTGGATATAAAAATATTTTGTATTAATTATAATGGCAATAACTTACACTTTGGGTGTTTTTCATTTCTTCGTTCCCCTTCCACCAGGTTATTGTAGCTTCCGGTTTAGATCCCGTAGTTCGACATTCCACTTCGTACTTTTTATCTGCCTTGACTTTTTTTTCTTTCGTCAAAATCTGCACTCTGTGAGGCTTAACTGTAACAGAGATGTATCATAATTAAAAATTTAATTGTGCATGTTGGAATAACATAAACCCTAATTCCATTACAGAAAATGTGAAAGATAAGAAAACACATATAATAACAATATACAGCCATAAGTGTGCAAAAGTAGTTGTGAAAAATTTCGCCTGCGTGATAAGCTCTAATTCTTAATTATTGTCGAATATTCAAGTGACATTTGTGGCAAATGGGAAGAAATCAAGAATTCCAAGTTCTGGTCACGCTTCTGTTTTTAACGAATGGAAATAATGACTGGAGCGTGGTGTACACATTTTGTCACGCACCTTTAAAATAAAGTTACAATCTCACCTGTTTTAAGCAGAGATAAAAAAAAGTAACTAATTGAGAGTTCCCGGATCCTCATGTAAAGACAACTGTCTGAATTTGTCCATAATTTATTTCAAGCTTAAGATTTATTGAAAGATTAAGCACAATCATGTCAACTGTACAATAAAAAAGAAAGTTAAATAAATGCGACCTGATTATCTCGTGCAGAGGTTAAATGATGAGTTTATCCCTTGGGTATAACAAAGACGTTCACTATGCTGTAATAATAGTCAGTCTGTCATCAGAAGACACCGTGGTAGTCGTAATTGTAGTAGTTAATGCGATTGCATGGAAAGCAAACCATCAGCAGCACCTGATTCTCGCATTGTGTTGGGGAAACAGACATGACGTGTTGACAGTAGATTCGAAGCGTTTTAATACAACTTCGAAAATCAAAAGACAGACAATTTCTCAGATTCGAAAATGCGCATTAATTTCTTGATTTCCTGTTATAATTCAGGTAAGACTTGAAAGAATAAACAAGCAAATAAAGAAGAAGGAACTGATTAAAATAAAAAATTAAAGATCTATTGAGGAGTTGTACATTTTTTTGAAGATAATATTCTAGCTACATTTTCCAGAAAGTATAACTTTTGGGGAAAGAATAAAGGAAATTCGCAAACTTGAGTTGGAGAACTTCTATGATGAGTCTTTTGAAATTACTTCCCAACAAGAGGGAACAAATTAAATTACGTTCAAATCAAATATAAATTACGATCCCAATCTTTGTCTCCTCGTCAAAAACACATCATTACAGAAGGTTGCTTTTAGTTTCCAAAGTAATGGAAATCTCATTTACATGATGAGAGTAACATTTTAACAATAACAGAGAGCTGATCAATTCAGTATGATGAGTATTCTATTTCTTATTCAGAATAAACACAGCTGGGTTTATGGTTTATTTACTGTTTGTTTATTTATTGTTTGTTTATGTACTCAAATTATTCCGAGTTTCAAACATATTAATCAATGAAACACAGTTATAGGATCAAGCTGTATGGAAACTGGAATGAATTACAGTTGGTAGTATACTAGAAAGAAAATTTCATTCGCTAATTAGTAAAATGAATATAGGGAATGTAAACCAAACTTGCTCTCTGTGTTTATCAGTTTGGGATACAAATAACTGTGTTTCCATGATTTTCTGCATCAGCTAGTTTCGAGTCTGCCGATTAATCGGTAGCTGAATTATTTACTTTCTGGCAGTTTTCAAACAATTCAAAAGTACATATAAATTATCAGAATTGCTAGCTCTTTATATTAAAAAGTATATGTAAAAGGACACAACTGACAACTAGGATTTTAAATAACAAACATAAGTTTCATCCACATTTTAAGATTTAGAAAAAATTTTTTATTAATTGAATAAAATATTTAGCTCTGCAGCACCATCGAAAAAACATTAAACACGATAGGATCAGACTCTGTGTTGGTTTAACAACCACCTTGTAAGTGTTAATGGTTTAACGCGTGTACATCATAGAATCTTATCGTCCTCTGTAAGTTTCTGCCCTGTCGTGTCGTTCTTTAGTGGTAAATTCTGCGCAATATTTTGTCCATTAGCTTCTGATCGGAACGCAAGTTCCAGTCTAAGTTCAAAGCACGAAATCAGGGAGAATTTGTGGCACGCGATTCTCTGATCCGTCTTGCGAGAGGCGTTACTGTTATCTTCAACAGCCAATCTTCCACAGGAACTAACAGGTTCAGCACGAGAACAGCGTGTCCCATGTCAGGACCACGAGAAAAGGCGTTCGAAACATCCGTAAGGCTCTCGTAAACTAGAAACTCGAGCAACTCGAAGCTCTTCAACTCTAATACAGTAGCACCTTCCATATTTGCATAATTGAAAAATTTATTTTTTATAAGAAATAAGCCTGTGATATCCAGTATGGAAAAATTATGCAGCAGACTTAAGTTGAATGGGGATTGGATTGAAGTGTCAGACGTTCAGTCTGACGAAGTTTTTATTTTGTTTTATTTTTTTATTTTTTATGTTTATTATTTTATTAGATTAGGAATATCAAAAAGAGTTCCAAAAAACATTTTTTACTTTTATTTACTTACCAGCAGAAATTTACCCGGAACTGTCCGGGATCTTGAGAGATTTTAAGCAACTTCAAAGCATTTTTTTAAAAAGATAAAAACAGTTTAAGGATATTGAAGAGTTTTAACAAGAATGTAAGGTATTTTAAAAAGAGTTTGAAGAATTATTAAGAGAATATTGCAGATAATTTTATAGATTCCACAAGATTTCAAAAGACATTTTAAGGGATTTCATTAGATTTTAGGCGACGTTAAGGAATTTCAAGGGATTTCAAGAGATGTCAAGGGATTTTAAGGAATTTCAATTGATTTCAAAAGAATTCAAGGGAGTTCAGAGATTTTCAAGAGATTTAGAGATATTTTAAGTAATTTAGAAATATTTCCAGGAATTTATTCTAATTTAGAAGAAATCAAATAAAATCCCTTAAAATATTTTATAATTACTTGAAATTCTTTAAAATCTTTAAAATCATCGGTAAATGTCTTCAAATAGTTTAAAATATTTCATGGAGTTCATTAAAATCTCTTGAAATCTCGTGAATTCCCTTGAAAGCTCCTAAAAGTCCTTAAAATTACTTAAAATCACAATTTTATCAAAATTCTTGAAATCCTGAAAAACTCCTTAAAATCATTGAAAATCTTTTGCAATAGTTTAAAGTCTTTTTAAAATTCCTTTAATAAATAAAAATTATGGGTTTTGGAAACATTCTTTAAAATATTTTTATTCCAATGAATATAAAAATATAAAAAAATCGTCAGACTAGACGTCTGAAACTTCAATCCAATTCAATGGGGGCCGAATTTAGTCCGTCTAATTTAGACGGTCTATTTATGATCTAATAAACAAATAAGTCTGAAAAAATGTCAAAAATAGTTTTCTCCAGCCTAAATTTTAATCAAGTAACCATTTTACGAGAATAATATTAGTGCATCGTAGCAACAAAAATAAAGATTGACACGGGTTGAACTGAATGCAGTTCCACCAAGTTGAGAATAATTGGAACGAGTGACTGGTTCTATTATATTCTATGGCTGAAATTGTAAAAGACAGACAAATGACAAGTGTCTGGCAAACTTACGATTCACATCAAGTACGAGTACCCTGGTTTGAGGTGGTACCAAGTTAGTATTGCTGGCTTGACAGATCAGCCTCGCTTGCAAGTGCTGTCGACCAACTGCGGGATACGACAAGTGGTTAGACGTCACATCCGTGTCGTCTGTGTAGTGATAGGATTCGTCTATCACCATGTTCTCGAGAAACCACGTGACCTTCGGGGGTGGCTTCCCACCCCGAACTTCGCAAATCAGATTCACATTACTTCCCTCGTTATAGGGTTGCTCTACACTCTCGATAATTTCCATCGACGAACCATTGCGAATTGTTGGCCTCTTTGGTGTAACTGAAAGGAACAAGATAGTACTGTGAAACTCATGTTCATGGCGGCTCACCAATTATCTTCACTATTCAAATCCACAATGTAATTAGCAGTTTCGAGTTTGATAAAATATTTTAAGTGAACGAATTTCAAGAGCTTTTATGACATTTATAGAAGATTTAATGGAGTTGAAAGAATTTCAAGTAACTTTTAAGGAATTTTATTTTATTTTATGAAATTCACAAGAGATTTAAAGAGATTTCAAAACAGTTTAAGATATTTCAAGGGATCAAATTGAATTAAGGGATTTCAAAAAAGTTTCAAAATTGTATTTTCATGACTTCCAAGGAATTTTGAAATATTTGAATGTATTTCTGTAGAAACTTCATGATTAATTATTTCTTATATTTTATTAAAAATTGACAAATGAATTGGGCTCATTTTAAACAGCATTCTGACAACTTTTAATTTACGAGAACTTGAACTATTATCGAAAAACAGCTGAATTCAAAATTCTCACCTTTGGTTTAGTTAGTTCTTAAAATGTCTAATAAAGTAATTGAATAATTAACACACTAAAAGTGCAGACGAAAATACTTTGAGGAAATGTGTAATTCCGCTTGACAAATGAAGAGTGAAGTCCTCGAAAATCCATTGAAATTTTTTTTATTTCCTGTCACTTTTTATCCCCCTTTTTTCAAGCGACATCTTTTATCTAGATGCTGTCGCTTTTTTACTAGCCTCTTTTTCAAGCGACATCATCTACTTTATTCCTTCGAGGGTAAAACAAAGGTGCATTTATCGCGTTTTCTATTACGGTAGCTTACCGATTACAGTCAGATTTATCTTCTGATTCCGCGTGGGTGAGTCCTCGAAGTCCACTCGACATCGATAAGTCCCCTCGTCTTTCACTTCCAGCCGATCGATACTGAGATGAGCCGTTTTAGGCGCAGCATTGAAGTAAGCTCTTGGACCCAGTGCCAATGGTGACGACCATAAGCGTGCGTTGCTAAAAGCGCGCCCACTCCGAACGTCAAAGCTGAAAAATGAGCACAGACATGAATGATACTTCATGAATGATCCTGAAGCATTTGATGCTCGAAATAAATTAAGTCTTATTAAAAATGTAACTGACGGGAAAAAGATGGGAGAATTCTGCAAGGCAGCTTTCAGTATAGATAGTTCATTTTAAAAATTTACGTGAAAAAGTTTAGAGATAAAAGCCTCATATCTAATTCACTTAATGTCTATCGCTTCACTTTTTAATATGTAGGTATTTATTTTTATAGGTCAGGCTTCATATATCAGAACAGAGATATTTGTATCGATTTAGCATCAAATAATAAATGGTTAAAATAAGCTTTCTCATCTTTCTTATAAATTCGGAGAAATTTAGAAAATATTTCCGAGAAATGAGTATATCCGAAATTTGCATTACCACTATTGGATAATAAATTCGTAAGGAGTCACGAAACTACCTGAATAAGCCAGCAAACTGCTTTTGGAACGTGGAGTCGTACCAATGTAGACTTTACGAGCAACCATTGCCGGAAGAGGACGACGATTATATTTTGACTCAGAAGGGGATCTGGCTAGTCACATGGGAGCACTATATGCCTGTGATTGCATATTAAACATCCTCACCGAGTACTACTGAACGAAAGGTATCCAAAAAAGGAGAAAATTACGACCGAATAGAACATTATTTATCATCTTTTGATATGACAATAAGATCTCGCCGTTGCCGCTATTCCAACAAAATCCTATTAAATCACGCCCCTTTACTTAGCTAACCACGCCCATTCTCATTAGGAAACTCCCTTTTTATAATTGAACACGCCCCTCTCAATAATTGAAATTCATCCATCAAAATTCATAGAAAATTCTTCTTTATCAACGCCTACTTTTTACTAAGAGATGCCCCGTTTAATTAAACCACGCCTTTTTCCTTATTTAACCCCGCCTTTTCACCACATGTTATAATGACACTGTTACGAATATTTTCATAAATAAATTGCCCATTTTTCCATATTGAAGACCATATTTTCTTCTTTAGTTCAATCCCTTAGAATTTTTCAGTTTGTACTTTTGACGACAGTTGATAAAATTCCCGAAATTAAAAATTCCCGACACTAGAATATTCCCAACAATAGAAAATTCCGAAAAAAAATTATTTTAATAAATAAATTAATAATTTAAATAATAATTTTTAAAAATTGTTTTTATTATTCTGTATTTTTAAAAACATTTTTCAATTTCTTTATTATTTTATTAAAATAATTTTTTATAGTGTCGGGAATTTTAAAGTGACAGAGATATTCTAGTGTCGGAAATTTTATAATGTCGGGAATTTTATTTTTCGGTAATTATTTATTCGGGAATTTAATTTTTCGGGAATTTTCAGTCGTCCTAAAAATTAAATATGCAGTTCTGAAGTTTTTATAACGATTTTGAATGACTGCACTTCGAGCTGTATTACTGATTCCATACCATCAATTTACTTAGTTATTTATTAAAATAATTTTTTTTCGGGAATTTTCCAGTGTTGGGAATATCTTAGTGTCGGAAATTTCCAGTCGTCCCACAACTGAATTTAAAAGAGAGAAAAAAATCTAGAAAAAAAAATACTTAAAAGGGGGAACAGTATTAAATTAAAAAATGCTTAAGATCACGTAGTTGAGAACGTTCGAGGAAGTTACAATCGAAAAAAAATGTAAAACAGCTAACAGAGAATGCGGAGCATATAATAAAAAGAAGACAGTGGTAACAAACCGAAATGCACAAGTACATTGCACACAAACAGTTGTCTAAAACGAATGAGAATCAAAATGTGAAAGAAAGGGGTTGAGAAGAGTGAGAGAGGAGAATATAGTTAGGGGAGAGTGAGAGGAATGTGGTTCTTCGCGAGCGACTAAAAGTTAAATTGCGTTCCACGGTTGTAGGAGAGTTCGGATTTCCGTTTCTGACTGAGTATTCCCAAAGCTCCAGCAGGCGAGGCCGCATTGACGTTGAAATACGATTTAATTCTTCCACTTCGCACTTCCTCTTTGACCGCCTTCGGCATCTTCGCGACATGACGTGAAACCTGGGGCTTTTCAAGGGTAGGTCAGACCACTAGAGGACGATATTCCTACCTCTTGACCCACTATAACTTACTAGTCCGAGTTTTCTGAGAAGCGATAACACCAGAAAGATTTCTCGTATCGATCTTCGGGCTTAGGAAACTCCAGGACATATTCTAGGATGTGAGGATGTCGATCGATCGAGGCTTAGGGGTCTTGTGAGTCGATTGCGCGCCTTTCGTTCCTAACCCGAAGCCAGTGAAGACGAGGCTGATTTACCAGGATTTTGCGCCGAAAGGTGCTTAGTAATCCATTTCTTACGAGGCGTTACGGTTACTCTAATATTGACAATTTCCCATCGCAGTTTGCTCAGAAAACTTTGCAGCGAGCTGGAAGTTAAAGGGAAGAATTGCACTGAATTAATAAAGTTATAGACTGAATTTTCGAGATATATTCTCATTGGAGAACAGTTAAAAATAATATTCAAATGCTAGAAGACAAATAGTGGTTTAAATTTTCATCATTTTTTGATCAAAGAGAAATTTTCCGAGAAAAATATTATACATTCTGTTGAAATAAATTATTATTTATTATTCGCGGGGTCTTATATGTACATTAGGGATGATTCAGTATATTTTATTTATAGTCTAAACTATATTTGTCGAATCATAAAATATAGCTTCTCTCCTCGTAAATATTCAGCTTACGGGAAAGAAAGAAAAGTTAGATTCGATAATAAAAAGTGAGATTCTCGAACGACATTTATATTTCTTTTATCATTTCTTGGATCCCTTTCCGACAAAAAATATTGGGTGACGGTTCCGATTCCATCTGTCGTTGCAATTCGTTCGCCTTTAGAGTTTCTGAACCTTCTGTCTGGTGCGAGAACGATAAGCAGGGGATGTCCCGCAATAAATATTTTACGAGGGCGCGTGCAAGGGGCTGCTGAAAGTAGTCGGCCAACTTTAAATTTAAAGTTTCGCACCACGTCAGAGATTAAACTTTGACTTTAGAGCAGCGAAAAGGGGAGGAGGCGACTTTGTTCGGGGCAATGCATCGCCGGCGTACATATCTTACACCTTATTACGTTTCTTAAATATGACTCGCTCCACCGTCGTTGTCTAAAATGCCAGCCGCCATTTTATATGAAAATTTCACGGGTCGCGGAAGCGAAACGGCAGCCATCGCGAACTGAAGCTCCTTCAGGCGAAAACGGAATTCCGCGCGACAAAATCTTATTGTACTTGGAAATTCCCAATTTTTTCCCTCTTGAAAGAATTTCAAAAATATTAATAATGAGAATCAAAAAATATGTTGACATGACTTCTGAGTCTTTCCATCTCAGTGAATATATATCTGTTAATTTTAGGAAGCAGGTTTATAAATCTATATTTTATAAATCTCGATAAAATATATAAAGTTGTGAAAAAAATTAGAGAGAGAGAGAGAGAGAATAATTATGTTTAATATAATAAAATAAATTAAAATTTGTTTAGAAAAGAAATACCTGTAAATAGGTTCATTGCTCCCTTCTCTGTACCAGAGAACCATAACAACAACGTCGTGCGCCGCCGAGTGAATGTCGCAAGGAAGCTGCACTTTCGAACCCGCGACTCCAGTAATTGGATGAATCGGTGCTGTAACAAAAAGAAAATCAATTTTAAAATTAAATCAGATCATAAATGGTATTTTTAATTTATGCTAATTTTATGGCTCTTGGAATACCCAAAAACTAATTTTAAAAAATCCTATTATTGGAAAATTGATTTTTGCATATTTCAAGAACCTGAAAATTGCCGAAATTCTAGAGTAGTCTTTTTTTGTCTAAAAACTATTTTTAAAAAAATATATATATATACATACATATATACTCGACAAAAACGATATGATAAATAATTTATTAATGTTCTCAGATCGATCTGAACTGTATACATACATTTTCCCAAAGTGGAATTTCATAAATGTGAAGAAACTGCAAAACTTGAATGTACTACACCGGAAAATATTGTGTCAACACCAAACTTCTGTGCGTCCTCGAGTGACTTATTTAGAAAAAGTCTTTCAACACAAAGTTGCAAAGTTTTGAATAGAAATCTCACAATTTTGAGTTGGTACCATATTTAAATCTCTCTCAAGGGTATAGGGTGCTAACTTAGTATGCGAAACCGTTAAGGTAAGCCTCAGACCACGTTTCAGTCACCAACTTATAGGGAGTTTGGGGATCGACGATGTTAAACGGAGGTTTGATGTCGCCGTGGCTTGTCTGCCCGATTAGATTTACATGTAGATGGAGTTATCACGATTTAACGAGCTTTCCTTACTCTCTTTCCTTACTCATCTCTCCTCTCTTATCTCCATGTGGCAAAAGAGCTTGATGGTTCCTGTGACAGAAAAAATTCTTCTGCACGCAGAAAAATGAATCTGTTAAAGTTAAAGATTTCAGAGTTGCAACTAATTAGTTACATTTGTAATTAAATTACTAGAGTCATTAATAATTACCTAGAAAAATTGTAATTATACTTAAAATATTGTACAATTACAAAATCACTGATTTTTGGGCTCCATCCCTTGATAAAAAAACAAACCACATCCTTTTTGTTAAATTGATATGATTTTGCTGCAAATAATACAGAAATTCGATAGCGGAGGTGGATATTGATTGAAATTTGACGTGGTCTGAAAACCTTGGTTCGATTTCCAGCGGGACTACAGAGAATTTATTTCGCAACATGATAAATAGTCAATATTTAAAATATTGACAATAATAAATTGAATAGTAGACCAAAATTCTTTATCATAATTTATATTAATAATTTCCACGCTATTCGATAAATTAACAGAAAATCGTTATTTCAAGTCTTATGAAATTTTATAATTCTCATAAGTTATCAGAGATATAACTTTAAAATTCCACAAGGTAAAACTTGTTAGAATGTATTATAAATTCATGAATCATCACAAGCATTGTTCCTGTAATCTATTTGGTCTGTTTACAAATTTCAAACTATATCCCAAATCTCCGGCCGGATTGACCTTTCGGACAAACAGCTTTGGTTGAGTCGCTTATTATTTAATTTAACTTTAATATTTTAAAAGATTTTAACATGTAAAAAGTCAAGCAAGGCTGACGTCAATAATTTTAATTTTCTTTAAAATCTGCATTTTATATTATTTATAATTTTCTAGTCATATTTTAAAGCGAATAGCTTCCACAGATACCCAAGTTTGGCGGCCCATTGGTTGTCTTTCTTGCTCATTAAATATAAACAAATTAGTGCAAGAGGGACACTCACATAAGAAAAACCGTTAATTGTTTCTGTTCTGCTTGCAATCATTTGTTTACATTTACGGCAAGAAAGACAGACAATCAATGGTTTCGTCGGCCCTGCAGACACCAAGTTTGCGCAGACTGAGCATCGAAATAAAATTATCCAATCAAGTCTAATCTTTGTTTAAAACACCCAATCAGAAACCAGGAAATACCCCTCTCCTTGTACATTGGATCATTTAGTTTTGCCAATTCTTGTGAACGTCTTGATTTCCAGTCACAATTTCGTGCGGTTCGGAAGGTTTCGAAGCTTTTTTGCTTATCTACCTCTCAGTGAAGCTATTGTGAAGAAAAAAACTTTGTCACTTGGAATTCTCTGAATTTAACTGGAATACATTGAAAAAGAACGCAGATTCAAGATGAAATTGAGTGTTCGAACGATCTTCGGCCATTTTTGGACCTGTGTTCTTGTCGTCTTCGCAGTTTTCCAACTGATCCAATATGTGGACAGCGAAAAAACCATAGAAGAAATCATAGCAGAATTGGACAAGATTCCTACGATTTATTGTGGTCGTCAACTTGGAGACAGATTGAGTCGCGTGTGTCGGAAAACAGGATTCTACAATCCATTATTAGAGACTTATCCTTCTCGAAACGAACGTGACTTTGATTATGAGTCATGGGCAGTTACAAGGAAACCTCATCCTTGCTGCGCAAATGGATGCACAATGAAAGACCTTAAAATGTACTGCAATCCTGATCCTGATGACTTTACTACTGTACCATCAGTGTCTTCTGATTCTGGTGATGAAAAGAACAATTCTCAAGCTGATCTATAAAGGATCTTTAAACTATATAGCTAAGGTATTCATAATTTTATTTGAAATATTTTTTACCCTGAATTTGTGATTTAGTGTTTTTTTTTCTTCGAGAAAATATGTATGATTGATTTTTTATTTTTAACTAGATTATTCTATACTTTGGATTTTATTTTTTAAATCAGGAACGTTTTTCAAAACATTGAACTAATAGAGATAAAATAATTTACTTTCTTAATTCGAATTAGTGAAATTCTGCATGTAGATATGAATGATAAATTTTAAAAATATTTTCTAAAAATAATTATTCCATAAATATTTTTTTCTTTTGTTTCAGCTCAAGCAACATGCAGTTTTATCATCGATTCTTTTATTGTGTGAACCGCACGGCCACTGCAGTGTTTGAAGATTTTAAAAACTTTCATTTGTCTTATAAATCTTAATTTTAATGTCATAACTTACCGCGCATTATTTCGTGATGATATTATCATTTTTCTCACTTTATCTTAATTTTCATGTGACAATTTATCCGTCATTACTCTCGTCATTATATTCTCGTTTTTCTGATTTTTATTTATGTAATAATTGTTTTATAAAAGAACCGAATCCAAACAACGTAAGCAATAAAATTCATAGCAATGAAATCTCTTATTTTGTAATATTCGCTAATTAATTATTTATTAACAAGGTTCACCTTTTCGACAAAGTTTTCCTAATACATAGACATACCTTTTTTTGACTAAATAAAACAAAAAATTTCTCTATTAAACGAATAGTTTCACAGATTAACCCAGTTACCATAGTTAACCCTAGACAGAGCTCGTGAGGTATTTCACGACTCCACATGGAAATCAAATTACGCTACTTTAACATTAAATAAATAAACTTTATTATACTTTAATGTATTTTAAATAAACTCGAATATACTTGAATAGGGTTAAATATCCTGTTACAGATTTATAGCGTAATAGTAACATATTATATGGACAATACGATACGTGTTCGCCATTTGACAGCATTCCTGGAATATAGCGTTCTGAAGGCAGATTATAAGTTGTCGTAAACTTGAGGAACGATCGGAACAAGCGAGAAAGCCCGCTGAGCGGACTGTGGAACAATTTCATTTATCATGGGAAAAATAGCGGTTAAACTCGGCATGGCGAGCATGCCGTAAACTTTGCGACGAGGACTTTTCCAGGAGGGCAAACTGAGGAACGAATACAGTCGTGTTGCGTGAAAGATCATGGAGGTAAAGGAAATAAAAAAGACGACCGAGGGTTGAATAGTTAGGGGAAAAAAAAGGATAGAGGAAGAGTCGAGCGAAAAGTAAAGAAGAACCTGGAGAATGAGTCGCTTCTTCTTCATCGCCCTCGTTGAAAAGCAGCAGAGGAGTAAATTAGCGCAGAAGCCAGCACCCATGCCGCTTGAAACTGGACCATTTTACGTCGCGGGCTTTATTACACCTAAAAACATTTGCGCCAACTTTATTCCCAACCGAGGATTTAAGTTCCAAGCCAAATGGCACTTTTCACCTTTCGCATGCTGGGAATCCGAGAGATGGAGAAAGACGAAAGGAATTGAGGTTGATTTAATCGAGTGGTAAGCGAATAAAGTGAGGAAGATCAATTTACTATCTTTTCTTGATTTCTGGGAAAAGATTTCAGAGAGAATAAATCTAATTGAATAAATTGACAAATGGGGTCCTGAAAAGTTGAGCACGGCATAATTTCAGTAATGCGGTTATAACGATGAACCCACATTTTAAATCTTTAACTTATGGATTATGCAGAAATTGTCCTTCTATTAGTTTCCTTTATTGAAGAATACTTTTCGCTTAAATTATTCAAGGTGCTGAGCTATAATTATTAATCTGCTTCAAATATCTTTGCCTTCTATATTCGTGGACACTCTGTGGTAAAATTAGAATCATTATTCCTGTTGTCGAAAGTTCGCGTGGCTTCAACATGCGTTTCAAATGTACAGGAGTTGACGAGGAAACTTTTTCCTAACTACGAATCTGCAAATTATTCAAAAAGTGAACTAAAATGGGCGTAACGAGTGATTCGAGATATATAGTGTTGTTCCGCCTCTCATGAGGAGAAATAACGGAATAATTTATCATTTAACGAATTCATTCCAGATCCCTGGGTATATGACACACAAAAAGTTAAATAACTACTCTTGTCCGATGATTTACACGCTCAAGAGTTTATCAAATGTTACACATAAATTTCCTATTGTGATTACTTATGTGTCTACTAGTTAGATTAATATGAAAAATGCATTCTTTTGAAAAAATATATGTATCTATAGAAGAGAGATAAAGAACAAATGAAAAAGTCAATCTTTGTTGAGTCGTAGAGGACAAAGTCCCTCTTTCTTCCCTCATAATTTGTCGTCTGAGACGACACGTGTATTATTCCTGAGAGAATGTTACACCAGGAGTTTTGTTCCAGGTGCTTCATTCCTGTGATACAAGAATAGTACCTACGAGCTCAAGGCTTCCTTATTCTTCAGCCCTAATCTCATACTGTGGCCTTCCTTTGAGCTTGGAGGTTATTGGACGTCTAGAATAGGAGTGTCTGATGGGACTCGTTAGTTATTTTATCAGTCATTCAGTACCAGCCACCACTCGTGAGTTAAAATAACACAGAGCACCGTACCTCCTTTATTTTCACACACAAAAAAAAAGGAATACAAAAATTTCACGAAACGTCACGTCAAATAATTTCTTCTGGGAAGATGTAAAGGAGAAAAGTAAAAGCCAATTGACCTCACTCAACTCGATTCGTCGTTAGTCACTCATCCCACTGCTTTTCATATTTCACATCAGATTAATCACGCATTAATTTTCAATCATTAATCTTTTAAATAGGGTCTACAACTTGATGCAAATTTTTCTTATTCGATCATAAATATTTTTTAATATTCATTTCATTAATTCAGTACCTTCAATATATATTTTTAAAATCCTTTCTTTGGATTTTAAAAGTGTTTCGTTGCATATAGTATTTACAAAAGAGGAATTTGAATGTACTCGTATTAAGGGAATGGGTTTTGCGAATAATGTATATGCAGAATAATTAGTCATAAGCTTCCAAGTGCGAATTCACTCCGCCCTCATTTGCGTCGAGGAAAGGAAGGCAAATTAAAAAAATAAAGAAAAAAAAAAAGATTCTCGTCATTGCTGGGTGGAATGTCGTCTATAGTGGTAATAAAAAAAGCGAGCGCCCCGTGCCGGCCAACGTCCAACTAACTTCGGAAGCACAGCTTTATATTTACGAGCTCTGCCTGTTTACTTTCCGGCAATCGTGGCGGCAATTACAATGCGATTTATTGTAATTACAACTTTTACTAGCCAGCTGCACCCACGCTCTTTCTTCACCCATCTCTCTCGCTATCGGCTACCTTGTCCTTTTGCTTTCTCTAGCGCATTCACTCCTTCCTTTCTCCGTCTCCTTTCTTTCCTCCCGACCGCCTCCCAAGATCGTTAATCTCACTTTTGATCTTAGACATGCACGGAATGAACTGGTTTCACGAATTCCCATTCTAGTTTGTTATTAGATCGATAAGAGCGAAATTTTGAAGTATCTGTCAATTAGAAGATCGGATAACTTTAATTAAATTAAGGAGGACAAGAATTTCAACATGGAATTTTCTGAATTCACTGACTAGTTTTCAAATCAGACATCGTTTTCGATCTAAAATGTCCGTTAAATAATTCTATTGGCATGCAAGAATAGTCATTAGTATAATTTATTATTATAGAAATAAAAAATGTCGATCCTGAGTATCTGTATAATCTCTAGCTTCATTACTTATTTATTATATGAAACTTTTTCTCGCTATTCTATGCACCTTGGTTAAATCGTAAAAAGGAGAAATAATTGATGGAAAACAGTTCGTGACGTCCTTATCTTGCGTGAAAATCATAAATCACGGTATTCGATATTGCGACGCAATGAATAATACCCAAGGGCCGTGTACCGTGATCTTCATAAACATTTTCTCTCTATCTCGAGATCTCTCACTCTTCTCTTTTTCTCTGCCGGATCTCATAATGTCGACTAAGGGGCAGGTTGCACGATAGCATATAATAAGCGCACCCGTTCCTTAGAAACGCCTCGCAAGGCTAAACACAGCTTTTGGTTAAGAAAATGCGTTGATATCGTATACCGACTATTTTTCTTTTTCAACCAGTTATTTTAATGCTAAGCAGCTTCATTCCACATCAGCAGTATTAAAATTTTAAGCTGTTCTGCATTTTTTTTTTATCTATAATGAATTATTTATAAATATTAATAAATCAAATCTTAATCGAATTAATTTTTAAAAATCCATAAAAACATGACTAACTTTCCCTCTCCTTTTCAGTTTTTAGTAGAAAAAGCAATTTTTATAAAACATCTTGTTATTTCTTTATTCCCGATTGAATTTCCTCTTATCAAAATTATTGCGTCAATAATACATTCAATAAAGTTCTTGCTCAGCCAACCTTTTTCTGAACCACAAGATTGAAATAATAACGTGCTCAAATTATTTTCTTGAAGCTATATAATCTGTTAAAAAAATACTGGAGCGTTGAAGATGAGGTACGGTCCTGGGAAATGTATTCTGGTTCTACATGCGAAGAGAATGCGTGAAGAATAATCGTTCAGGTCCCGATAAATCTGACGAAGGGGCCCGCACGTCGTGAAAAGCAGCGAAACCGGGCATTAAGGCCCAACAAATTATTTTCTGCGACGTACTCGATGAGCCTGTGATCGGTGCTGTGTAATAATGGTCGTAACATACTCGAAGAGAGGTGCCGATCCATCTTTCACTCGCGGCTGTAATATTTTAATTGTCGCAGGTGTAAATTTTGCTTTAACAACAGCTAACACTCAAGAAGATTCGCCTGCGCTCAAGAGGAAGATTCTGCACATAATTTCTACACGTTGGCTATGAAAAGTAGATCCCAGGAAACTTGACAACGTTTCGTTAAGCCCCAAGCAAAACAGAATTTAATATGCGGAATAAAATTTTTATGGATAAAAAATTTAACAGAGAAGAACTAATTTTCTGATACATATATAAAGGGATTTTAAATGTTATCGTAGAATTTTGAAGAATTTTAAGAATTTTTTGAGAATTTCAAAAGACTTTCAGGAATTTTAAGCGATTTTCAAGGTTTTTGGGCAATTTTAATTAACTTCAAAAAGTTTCTGGGCGTTTTTAGGGATTTTAATGTGTTTTTAATCTTATATTGTGGAATTACGAGGAATTTAAAGGGATTTCAAAAGGAATTTTATACGATGTTTCTGGGATTTTGAAGAAATTTTAACGAGTTGTAAGAGGTTTCGACGATTTTAAATTGATTTTCAGAGAATTCAATCTTTTTCTAACTCTAAAAGATTTTGTATAATATTTAAGGATTTCATGGAATTTTGATAATATTTTAAAAGAATGTCAAAAGGTTTCTAAGAATTTGAATAATAAATTTAAAGAGATGTCGAAGGTCTTCGTGAAATTTTAAGAGATTTGCAAACAATCAGATTCCCAACGAAAATGTGTGAGAGATTTTCGAGACATTTCGGTAGACCACTTTTTTTAATTGAAAAAGCCAGAAACGCGGAAACAAATTCGACTTGAGTTATTTCGTGAGGAGCTAAATCAAATTTTGTCAAGCAGGGAGACGGAAAAGAATTTTAATAAAAAGCTGGGAAAGGGGAGAGAGCTTGTCTGAATGTAAAAGGTATACGTAGAGGGGAAAAAGAGCATCGCTCGATGTTCCTTACTTCTTTTACGGTACATTTCGGGACGTGCTGGAACCCCCTAGCCCGTATTCCATACGCGTGCCAAGTTTTACCCTATACCGCCTACCCCTTTCCTTGGAAAGAAAGCATCTCGGGTAGAAGCGGTCCTATTTTCCCTTTTCTTCTGCTGGCAGGATATCGCTGCCATCCTGCACCACCGCCACTTTCCAACTAGGCGCCACGTGCACGTCCATCCGTCTCTTTTTATCTCTTTTTATCGCTCGCCTCACCCGTTTCCGTTCCTTCCACCTCACGTCCAGATCTTCCTTGGTTCTCCCACAGAGCTTTTTTGATTTTGTCGCACACCCCGCGGCGAACTACTAGACGCGTTCAAGTATCGTGCTCAGCACTGACGACAATGCTTTTTTCTTATCGATAAAAGCCCCGGCGTATCTCGAAAATAGTCATATTAGAAAAAAGGTTTATGGAGACTGAAAGTCGTTTCGGAAGCTAGCCAACTATTCTCTTTTGTGATGCTTGCATCTGGGTTTAATAAAATTATTCAGGAATAATAATTGCATAGATCTCGAGTATTTATTTTTTTTTAATAAAATGCATTTCAGTTTTAGGGAAAATATGTCAGAGAAAATATAACAAATACTTTTTAATTAAACCATTGATTTTCAATCCAATTAAATTTTCATTAATTATTGTTATTACTACAAACTACAGATTATGTTTCTAAATCCAATATGGACTAGGGAAACAAAACAATGCATTAAATACATGAATATTCAATATCACATAATATGGGATAATATCAGAAAATTGTATGAAATATTATGATATATATGATAAATGATGATTAAAATGAGAATGTTTCTATTATTATATACATTCATAATGCTTTTCTGGTATTTAAACTGATTTCATAACTCATTTTTAATTTTACATTTAATAAATATGCGCCATATTTCAGTGGGGTATATTCATGGTTAAATTAGTTTAGTGATTTTTCTATAGAAATTATTATGCACAGAAGTTTTCTGTTTTTAGTAGCCAAAGACCGTGCTCATGCATATGATTCGATTAATTATTACACTTCATTACATTAAAGAGAATTTCCTTTAAAAAGCTGAATTAATTTTATCACTTTTCCATTACATCAACTAGAAATCGCACCTTCCTTTTTTTCATCAAACTCTATTAAATTATTGATACCTTTCACACCAAGTTATTTTTTTTCAAGCATGTCAAGGATTCTAATTTTGAATTTCGAATCAACAGTTGAGCGACTTTAAATGTAAGCTCAAAGCTTTCGAGAATGTCGGAAGTTTTATGCCACTTTTTCGAGCACGAACTGCCTCATCTGTCCGTTACTTTCTTGTATTTGGATCAACGTGCTCTCAACTGTGAACACTCGGCGAGGCAGGCTTCTTTGTTTCTTCTGTTTAGTCAGATATTTCAGCGCAAGAAAAGCTCAAGAGGTTTGCACATTTCAGGGAGTTACTATTGCAAGATACAGTCTTTACTGGCACATTCTCAAAATATCCAGCTCACTTTTTGATTCGTCTGCCCTGTCTGCAATATCTTTGCTAATTTGTTGATAAATATATTTTTTAAATTAAGAATTATTGTTATACATAAATATAGTTATACATGATTAATTGTATAATCAAAAAAATAATCCCCCACAGTAATTTATAATTAATTGACTGCGGATTCAAAGACGTCTTAAAAGGGAAGGTGAGTTGTACAAGTTCGTCACGTGCAATTCTTTCCGTGTAAGTTTTGAAGCTCGCGTAAAGAGGGTCTTGAATTTCAAGAGGGCGAGAAAGTTGGGAATACTTGTTCCCTAAAATACAGGAGAATGAACGTACAAAAAAGTTTGTCACGTTGTTACTGAATAATCTATAACGAGATTCCCATAAGTGGCGAGAAAAATTGCTCACATTTTGAACAAAACGTCATTTAAGAACTTTCCTTATTTTCGTATAAACGTAATGTCATTACAAATATTTTATCAAATATTTTGACATATTATCAAATATTTTGTGGAAAATAACTTGGTGATCATAAGTTCAATACCATGCAGAGCTTTGAATGTGGATGATAATTTTAAAATTTGAGATTCATATTGTGGACGTCTAACTGAATTTGAAATTTTGGCCAGGGCCTCAAAGGTACATATTCCAGTGACAGACGTTCCAGAACTTAATTTCCAAGTTCCACTGAAACTGTTTAATAAAGTCGTAGATTATTCATGCAAAACGTACGGCATAAATTTAAAGACTACTTTCCTAAGTTTAAATTGTAATGAATCTCGACAAAACTCCCCGAACACTCGTTTAGTATTCACACTCCAATTTTCGAGTTTGGAGAATCACTACTGTCGCTCGAAACTTTACGAAGAACTTTATATTAATTTACGTCTAATTAATAAAATAATAAACGTGTTCATAAATTTGGAGAAAAAAGTGTCTTGTTTGAAAACCTTCGCTATATATTCATCATAAAGTTGCAAAATGAAGCTAGAGAGCCTGACTCACAAGTCCCATCCTGAAAAGCCGATTTAAAGAAATCGAAAATTTAATAAAATAAAGAAAATAATCCTTTTGATAAAACGATATACATTTATTTCTGCCCGTGATTTCTACTATTGCATTTTATTGCATTTTTATTTCACCAAATCAGTATCATCTCTACAAGGATATCAATAAACAATATCCGAGAAATTTTATCGAGGAATAATATTTCCTTTTAATAACGTGATACTCTGCTTGTTCAGTGTCAATTCGGGTCGACTAGGGATCAATCGGGGTTTAAAATATAATGAAAATTTATTTTGCACAAAGCTCATGCGATGTACTTGTGAAAGAGTTTATATATATATATATATATATACTCCATGCTGGAGGATACTGACTTCCTAGCCATCTGGATGATCCAGAGAATTAAGTGTAGTTCTCTCGAAGACTCTAATCGGCCAGACAAGTGGGCAAAAGCTTATCTTCCGTTAAATACGGTTTAATGGGCCAATTTATAAGATATTGATTCGCCCTCAGTCCAGGACTAACACATTTATACTTGGCTGCTCTGTCGAGTGTTCAAGTTCAACTAGAGGGCAAACTTGCACACCGCATTCTTAGGAGTTTCAGGAAACTTCTCTGAAAGCGGGTGTGCACATGTGCACTGTCAACTCTCTCCTCTTTCACTCGTCTAGGTGTGTTTGTGTCTTACTTTCATGTTTGTAGATTATACATGAGCTTGGGGACAAGTATATAGAGCCAACTATTGTTTTCGCCCTAACTACGTCATGGTGCTCGAGGTGGCGCGGGTAGCTGAGGTGGTAAATTAACAATTAAACTGTAACAGGATTTTCAGACGTCTAGCTACCGGAAATCCGGTAGCCGCGACGGTCGCACTGGAAGACCCGAGAGCCGTGGATAATTAAACGCTTCCCGTATGACCGACGTATGCTGTATGCGTGTATGCAGAGTACGCGAGAGTACATCGTGGTTTCTGGAAATTGGAAACCAGTAATTTACGACATCGGGTTTAGGAGAATCTCGGGTGTCTAAATTATGTCGAATCTACATCGCTTGCTATGTGGGTATTCCATCTAATTGGACACCATTGAAATTGACTGAATGCCAATCGAAAAGGAAGTAGAAAAAGGTGTAGAAACAGTACTTTGAATTAATTAATAGACTCTGCTAACATTCTGTGCATAATTAGGTTCACTTGAAATTTATTGAGAGTAATTACAGAATCCTCAGATTCTAGACGACACTTCTGTATTTTTTTTTACCCAAGTTTGAGAGTATGTGCAATTTTAAGAGATTTTAAACAATTTGAAGGGATTTTAATGTTTTTTGTGGATGTTAAAGGATTTCGAATGATTTTGATTAATTTTCAAAGAAGTAGTGAAACTTGAAGACAAAATTCTAAGGTATTTCATGAAGGGATTTTGAAGAGGTTGTTGTGGAATTCAAAGGAATTTTAAAAGATTTCGCACAAAGTTCTTCCTCCTATGTAGAAAGGGAGCAGAAATAATTTTAATTTTTGTAAAGTCAGCACTTGACGTGTCTCGCAGGCGTGAATAACTTTCCGATAGACAACTTGAAATATCCTCTTCCTTGACAACCAGGGGGATTTGTCGAACAGGAATTGATTTAGGTTCAAAGGATGTAATCTCGTGGAAGTTCAGTCCCACTTGGATACAACTCGGGACTCCATTCACGTATAAGACTTACTTCTCAAACTAACTTCAATTTTCATTCATAAACTTCATCTACTTGCCAAATTCATGGATTGAATCTTATCTCGATTATCTTATCTCTTATCTTTATGCAAGAAAAAATAATAAACTATATTACCTTCAAAAAAAGCGCTCTATTGGTGCTTAAGATTTAAAGTCGAAATCTCGAAAGTGTATCAGAAATGCTTTTAATGTTAATATGGTTTGTATCGTTCCTGTTTAAATAGAAGAAACACGCGAGCAAATAAAGCAGGTTTACTTATTTGCCGCAGATTTACCTTAATTCTATTTAACGCTTTATGGCTGCTATAATTATACGTAATGACTATGCTAAGAAAAACAAATTGCCCTCAGAGGAGGACAAGTATGAGGCTCTGGGGAACATAACATGTCCTTTATGGCGGACAACCACTTACCATAAACCTGGTTGAGAAACAAGAGACTTTAATTACGCACAGGTTTGTGCTTTGTCAACAAGACAAGGTAGTTTCTTTATTATCCAAAAATGCTTTTCTATGCTAATTTAAGTTCAGCATCTGCTTATAGACGATTTATGAATGTCTTCATTAGTCCCTATGTTTCATTTTTATCAAATAACAAGCGAAAATATACAAAATTATAAAAATGGCGTTTAGGATAAATCTAATTTATATTTTTTAAAAATAGGTTTAGGAGATCATAAAATGCTTGAGGACTCTTCATTACTTCGTAAATCGATACTGCAAGTAGTGAAAGTCAGCGAATCGTCAGACGTTAAGCTGAATGTCGAATGCAACAAACTTTCAAGTACACAACAAGTAGCGAGACTTAAGATTCTTTGATATGTAAATTCATACAATACTATAACGAGAATCGTCAATCATTTTTTATCGAAAATCTTTTAAGTGTACGAGGGTAAGCTTTAGTAGACTTTGTTTCCCAACAAGACTTCAGCAATGAAGAAGATTGATTTTTCCATGAAAATAATCAGGTGGTAGAAGCAATTTTTCAATTTTAAGCAATAGAAAGCTAATACTTAAGAAGTCCATTCATTTTCTTTTTATCGCTTATATTCCCGGGGCAATAAAATTTACATGAAATGAGAATTTACTTAACGATGTTTATTTCAATGAAAGGAAGCGTAATTAAATCAAATCTTAGTGGATGGACAACAAGAAGATTTTGCAGCTTTGATGTTTTTCAAGTAATCTTATTTTCTTCATTTTCCTATTTACTCTCATTGTGTTTACGGTAAACAAGATTTAACTCAAGATTTCTGAGTCGGTTTATGCGAATAAAAGGAACGGCAAACTATACGACGATTTTGTTCCATTTTCGTCTTGAAATTCATCGTAGAAATAATGCGGAAATAGTGAGATCCTAAGGGTGGCTGCTGGAGACCAATATGAAAGAGATGACGAAGAAGAGGCGAGGTGAAGAGATGAGAGGAGAGAAGAAGAGTCGAAAGCAAGCTGGAGCAAATGCGCTAGACTGCAGAAGAGGAAAATCTCGAAGGTTGAAGGATACTGAGATTGAAGGGGGATGGGGACGAGAACGCGTAATATAAAGAGCAAATATTGCGAAATATATTAGTTCTGCAAACTGGTGGAGTAACGAGGTTTCCCGCGTACATCTATAAGAAGTCCTAAACCCAATACAAGAAATCTGCCTTTCCTGCGTAAACGGATCTTACCATATGCAAAGAATCCCTGCAATATAAGTTATATATATATATATATATATACATACATATTTGTGGCACGAGTTGAGCTTGAATAAAGCCTTTAAAGAGAATGAAATGTATCTGCGGATTTACCATGCGAATTGGGATACGTGACCCCGTGAAAGGAAATCTCTTTTTCCCGAGTCATGTTATATTACAGTTCTTTTATGATACAAATTCATACTTCAGTGACTCTCTTCTAAAAATTCCTGAGACGAGTCAAAGACAGTAGAATTTATTGCGCTACATGAAAAAGATTTAGAATATTCCGAGTATTTGTTTACTATCATTATTAAATCTATTTATCATTTAATTAATGTCTTCTTGAAAGTAAATGTCAATTCAGTTTGACTGATTTAATTAAATTCATTTCGTTAGACAAATATAGATTCAGATATGTTTATTCTGAGAAAATTAAGATGAAGATGGTAATATTAAACTGAGGGGTTTAAAACTCAATCGATTAACTACTTCTAAGTTCAAGATATTTCAGGATATATTAAAGTCACCTGAAGTCATTGAATTCTTTTTAAATTTTTGTAATTACTCTGAGTGGTTTCAAAGCATTTTAAGAGATTTCAATTGATTTTAAAGGATTTCAAAGATTTTAAGTTACTTTAAGTGATTTCAGAGAATTGTAAGTGATTCTAAAAAAATGTAAAGCATGTAAAAAAATTTCCAGTGATTTTAAATAATTTTTTAAGACTTCAATTGCCTTCGTTATTATTATCAACAAATATAATCTACCGTAATATTAGATTAATAAATTTAATTTCGTTCCCCGGGAACAGATCGATCTTGTCCCTGATCTTTTTTCTGACGTTGATTACTATTTGACGAGTGCACAAAGGAGAATCAAACTTTGAAAGAAAATTTCAGACTTTAACGGTTGAATGCTCGAATAATATGCTCCTTATTGCCCTCAGTGGCAGGTTGGTGGGCAGCGCGTACTAAAAGTTAAACGAGTCCGGGCTAAGTAGCCCGTTACGAAGTCGGCGTGTGTAACTTGAGGCTTGACTGACTTCTCCATTACCAGAGGGCTCAAGTCGAAACTCTGTTTAAATGCAGAACTCGTTGCTCTGTACTCGCTGCGGGGCCAGTCGAGAATGCCAGAGTGTCAACTGCCAAAACAGCGATGTAACTGACACATTAAACCGTCAAGGCCCTTTTCAAGTAACCTCTGATCTCACTGAGACAACACATTGCTCATGAATAAAAAAAAACAGAAAAAAAAACGATTACTATTAATATTCGATTAATGTTTTATAATTATTGTATTTACTACAATTAACACTCCTAATCCTATCTTAAAAAAGTGGTGTCACGAAATGTCTCGAAAATCTCGCATACATTGTTGTTCCGAACCTGATTGGTTTTTAAATGACTTGAATTTGGAAGAAGAAAAATAAACTAATGGTGCAAAAAAATGTCACGAAAGCCTTCGAAATAGATTAAAATTCGTTAAAATTTCTTCAAACTGCCAAAAACCTATTGAAATCCCTTAAAAATCCACAAAAACGATTAAAATTATAAATTTCTGGAAATCCAAGTTTTAAAGGATTTTACGAGATTTTTTATTGTTTTTTTAAAAATTTTGTGGAATTTTGAAGCTTTTCGTTACATTATAAAGGATTTTAAAAGTGTTGTAAGAATTTTCAGTAATTTATAAAGATTTTAAAAGATTTCTATGAATTTAAAGGGATTACAAGAGATATGTATAATATTTAAAAAATTTAGTGGAATTTAAAAAAATTTTAAAAAGCTTAAGAATTTTAAAACATTTTGATTTTTAAAAGTAATTTTAAAGGATTTAAAAGCTTTTCATGTAATTTTAAAGGATTTTAAGAGGATCTGTTAAGACATCCTCAAATTCCTCAAAATTACAGAACCTCATTTAAAATACCTAAAACCCCCTTAAAATTCATATAAAGCTTTTGAAATCCCTTAAAATTTCATGAAAATTTAGAAAAATGTAGAAAATTTTAGAAATCGCTTAAATTCGTTGAAACCTTTCAAAATTCTTAGAAACCTCTTAAAATCCCTCAAAATTGTAAAACATTGAGAATTTCTTAAAATATTTTAAAATTAAAAAAAAAATTTCATTTCATGAATTCCTTTAAAATTTACGGAATATTTGTTAAAATTCTAAAAAAAAATTGAATTTTGTGAAAATCACTTGAAAGTCGTCAAATTCCATAAAATCCCTCGCAATTCTTATAAATCTATTAAAATATCTGAAAATTCCTCGAAATTCTCGAACCTCATTTAAAATTTCTGAAAACCTCTTAAAATTCCTCAAAATTTTAAAACATTTTGAATTCCTTTAAATTTAAAGGGATTACAAGAGATATGTATAATATTTGAAAGATTTAGTGGAATTTTAAGTGATTACAACAGATTTGTATAATATTTAAAAGATTTAGTTGAATTTGAAAAGGACGCTTCATGAAATTTTAAGACTTTGAATAAATAAATGTATACTCTCTACGAAGATAAATCAACATGTTTATCAACATGTTTATCTTTCATATTTCAAGAGTTCACACATTATTACTTAATGTATGAACGACCCCTACTTGTTGTCCTAGTACTACTCATATTTCTGTCAATAACAGTAGCACAATAATTTTTGCGGAATAATATATAAAACAATCATAAATGTGAATAAGTTCGTGTACGAAAGTATTCGAAAGTATACGAAAGTGGAGTTAGATTAAAGACAATGGGCGGGCCTTTAAAGCACACACACAGATATAGAGTGAAATGTGTATGGGTTAGATCGCCATATGCGGTGGATGCAGTTTATAGATCGCCGCATTGTATGGAATGGGTGTAGCCGGAGCAACAGAATGAAACAAAGACGGGGGCGATTGCTCGTAATTTTTCGCGTCTGCGAGAAACAACTGTCCCTCCTTCTCCTCTAGGCGTTTCTCTCACTCGCTTTTTCTCTTTTCTCTCCCTCTTACACCCCTTTTACCACCCCCTCAGTTCTCTCTCCATCCGCCCCCCTTCACCACTATTTTCCTCGATGTTATTACTCGCAACATCTCCGCGTCGTGGGAGTACTTTACCCTCCGCCATTCTTCCGTTTCACGACAACGAATGAAATTTTCTCGTAAGTTCAACGAGAATCCCAACCTATATAATATATCGTCCCGTCGTAATATATCGGAAGAATAAATCCCATTTATTCGATTGCACGCTTTCTAGACGTCTGCATACGAGTTGCGAACATAAAAGCTCAGTTTACAAGTGAGCAGCCACGTGTGTAAAATGTATTTCAAGCTTGCGCTACCGAACGGGCCACCTTTCAATTCAAGGGTTATCGCTTCTGATATACTTCATCAGATTTTGATTTATACAGTAAAGTAGATGCGTCAGTAATCATAACTTTCACCGTAAATCCGAAGGTGTCAAATTTTCGTCTAAATTGGATCAAAAATGGAAAGACGTCAATTGAAAAATTCACATTTTAAATTCACATATTCCTACGATGGATGTCAATCGTTTCAATTATGTAAGTCTTTCATCCATTTTTTGATTAAAAAATTGGCATCATGAGATTTAGTGTCTTTAGCATCTTAGATAAATCAGCATTACATCGTTATTCTGTAAAAAAAGCTTCGGAAAATAATAAAAACACGTTCTTTATGTATGGAATTAAATTCGATGATTTGCCCTATATTCTGTCCTAAATGTTTGTCACGCAGGAAGTAAACACATGCGTGATATTCAAATATTGTATGTGGCAAGTATATTAGCTCCACATATTAAGTCGTAAACTCTGGCTGTGAATGCGAGTTGGCTTTATTTGATACGTATCTTACGCTTTTAGAGGGTAAGTAAGCACGGTTAACCCCCTTCCTAGTTATGGGATATGAGCGTCAAAGATACCTTTCAGGTGCAGTTCTGAATAGCTATATCTCGTCACGATATGGCCAAAGCCAGCTTTGGAGAATATACAACATTCTCGACCTTCTTTTCATTTCTGAATGATTTAAAGAAGATATATTTATTTCTGTATATTGTGTATTATTTTCTTAATTGTCTTGAAACTGAACAAGCCGGAATTTCACATCAAACTTAATTTGGGAATCTCTTAATCAGAATTCAATCAAAAACTAATTATCCACTCCGTCATTTTATCAAGAAACGTAATCAGAGAAATTACTTTTCGTTCCGTTCTGAAAAGCGATGCACGATGTTTATTTCTGATCCAGCAAATCATTTCACCCTCGGCCGATGCGCAACGGCAGAGTGATTTATGAGTCGTAAGAAACTAATATAACATCGGGCGTAAAAATTCGTTAAAAAGTATTCAAGACGAAGTTGCGCATTTTCCAGGGAATGATCGATTGCTGAATCGATCGATTGGTTGGCAATAGGAGTTTAGACATCCTTGATTTGTCATTTCCTTCAACTCCGGAGATGCGGAATACCAGAAGCTTGGGGGCGTCAAAAGCAGGGGGTTGTTTACCTCTTGAATCAAGAGATCTATCGTTTCCTCCATGCGAGAGACGCCTCCAAGTTCTCCTCGGCTAGACGGCAAGCTCGACGAATTCTGGTTTTTCCTAGGTTAGCAAGACCTATGAAAAATCGCTCCACGAGGCCAAAGGCGAACCGGACATAAATTTCGCAAGGCGCGATATCGCGTCTGGCTGTTTATCAAGTCTCTTTTACCTTCCGCGAGACAGCTTGTGGTCTATTAATTTCCACCAATACTCATATCTCGCGCTCGCCAATCTAAATGAAAAGCTTTTTGACAAAATGTGTGCTACTGAATAAATATCATTCAAATTATTCAATCTTTTGAAATTCAATGAAATCTGCTGAAATCTGCTAAAAATCGACGGAATCTTTTAAAAATATAAAAAATATAAAAATCACTTGAAATTCATAAAAATCTCTCAAATTCACGGTAAACTTGGATATTTCTTAAAATTCCATGAAATCACCCTTTAAAATTCAATAAAGAACTTTAAAATTCCCTAAAATACATTATTAAGGTTTTTGGAACCAAGTTTTAATCTAAAAATTCAATTTCTTCATTTTACTCAATAAATATTAAATTTTGAATTTTTTCCCTCTGTGGAATTAATCAATTTTTAACTAGAATTATTATGCGCATAGAGCGAGAAAATATCTAATTCAAATATTTTTCAAGTAAATTGAAAATATTAATTTTGAAGTTAAATTTTGAATTCTTCATTTTATGCAAAAAGTATCGAGATTAAATATTTTTCGTTGAGTAAAATGGAGAATAGAATTTTGAGCTTAATACTTGGGTCCAACACCCATAAAACTTCTAAATAAAAATTCTTGGAAACAAAAATCTCGCAAAATCTTTTAAAAGTCAAAAACAACATTTCTGACTTCTTAAAATTTCCTGAGAAATATTAAACTTCTTTAAAATCATTTTAAAAATGTTGAAATTTCTTTAGAATTTTACAAGCTTCTTAAGGGCATGTGATAATTTACCATAAGAGTCAATAAACCTTCATCTACATGATATGAAGGTTTATTGACTCTTATTAGCTAAAAATATTAATTATTATGAATGTATAATTTCTATAACTAATTTGCTCTTATGGTAAAGTATCACATGCCCTTAAAATTTTTGAAAACCTCTTGGAATGCCTTAAAATTCTATAAAATCTTTTATAAAAAAAAGACAAATTTTTTTTATAAAAGAAAATCTTTAATCTTAAAAAAGTCAATTTCTATTTTCCCTGATAACTACTCGCACTTCCCTGACATTTCCCTAACTTGGGTGACTTCCCGGACGTATAAGCACCTTAATTATAATGAAACTACACAAGATCATTTCTTATAATAAGGAAACGAGCAGTAATTTTTCTGCTTTTCCTGGTGGAGTGTCACGATTTCGTGGATCTGGCCTCTGGGAAACTGGAGGAGTTTAAGTATATAGGTCAGCGTAGGCTTAAAAGGGATTTAAGAAAATTGAAGTTGACTTTTAGTTGCTGCCTTATGGTAGCCGTTTCCATAAGAATTAGGTCTGTCGGTCGTTGTGGGCCAAATGAAACCCCAGACCTCTACTTGATTTGTCGCTTCGTTTAACTCCGGATACCGTAGGGGTGGCGTGATAGACGCGAATCGGTCTTGAATAAATGGTCCTCGATTTCCGAGCAAGGAGATTGAAATCCTGCGAAATATTAGTCAAGCGTCCACTCTCAATAACATAACAAAAGCTTTCAAAACACCCTAAAATAACAAAATAATTGACCTATCTAAAACTATTAATCAATCATCAACACTCTCTATTCAATATTTGTTCACCCTTTTCGTATTAATAACGTTATCGACTTTCATGAATAAATGATCTACCGATAATATTTTCATTCTCTGAAGTACTGAAGTGATTAATTAGTTTTGATTAAGCGTGAACTGGGCTAATCTCAATTATCTGAGAAGCGATTACATTAATTAATTTTGCATCGATCAGTGAACAGTAGTGATGACCAACTAGCTTGCTTGTCAACTTTTCATGTCTCATAATAATTAACAAATGTTTATTGCGGAAAGGAAGACTTAAATGTCCTTTGTAGAATGATAAAATTCTGAAATGAAAAAGACATTAGAAAAAAATAACAGTTAAAAAGTAGATGGTGTATAAATGTCCCCAGGGCTAGATTCAGGTTAAACTTGATTCGCTAAAGTATACTTTGCCGGCGTCACGTAATGCGAAAAGCTTGAAAATTAAGCCCGAGCCACTATTACATGGATATACGTCTTGGGTAGCGAGTCTGGCAAAATGACAGCAGGAAGACTCAAAGGGGTCGTTTGTCGCATGACCCTGAGGTGTTCATCGTGAACAAGCCTCCAGGAAACTCTAGGCTCATGGAGAACTTGAGGGTCGACAGAAAACGGTAAGGAGTACCTTGGGAGCTGTTCGTCATCTCTGATAACTCTCCCAACACTCTGGATCACGGAATCTCTTAGTCTCATGCTGCCAACCCTTGGGAAACCCCACCCACATTGCCTTGGTTATCTCATACCTGTCTACTATGATCAGACCCACGCGTTTTACCTTCCCTCGATCCTTTATCCAACCTTGAAATATTTTCAAAATATTGAGGCACTTCAAACCATATCCTCTATCTCCCAGTTTATTTTTTTTTCATACTCCATTAATAATCCCTTTATATTTGATTTTATTATGAGAAACTGAATGGTTACTGAAGTAAAAAGCGGATTATTGGAAATTTTAAGGGATGTAAAATGTTAAACTGACTTGTTTTGAGTTTGATTTTGAATTCTTAATATTATCTAATTTCTACATCTTCTCTTGTAGATAAGCTAGGTGTAGAAAACGGAAGTATCTGAAGAAGCAAAGGAAGGGTCTGCTGAGAAGCAGCTGAAGAACTCCCGACAAGCATCATTTGCAAAGTACGATGGCGTGAAGATGATGAGACTATATTAGGAGGAGTAGATGGAGTTGAGTTCCTAATCACGAATTATTATCTTGCACCATTATTTTGGCGATTTATCATCCTGACGGACAGGCGCTAGTTTCGTTTGTGGATGTAGACTCTGTTTCGTAAATTACATAGAAAAGTGGAATACATTGCTATCAAAGCGGGAGAAGTTCTTCCACTTCCGCGCAAGACACAATTCTTTCTGGCGAAACGTCGTTTGCGCAATTTCGCGTACTAAGTTACAACCACGTAAGCCATACGTACTAAGTTACAAGTTATCGTTCTCAGACCTTGTTCACCCTGAATGAAGTCGCAAAGGGGTTGCACGTGACTCGAGTAAGTAACCACTCGTACGTTACTAAGCTTCCGTGATATTTAACCCTTTAAGAAAAGTGTTTTTTTTTTAACAAATCCCGCTCTCAGAAATTAATTTTGTTATTGAAAGTACATAAGGGAGAAGCAAAATTGAAGAGTAAGTTATTTCGCTTGAAAAGTGGTCATGAAAGTTTCAAATCTCGAAGAAAAACCTTGGAAAAGGGGACTAGAAAAAGCGGATGGAAATGTCCGTACGAATTAAATGAATGAAAGAGGCAAGAAAAATCGTTTTTTATGGTTTTCGGTGCAATAAATTCAAGGAATGTTCCACAATGTTAATTACCGAACATTTATAAAGCCAAACAATCTGAATAATTTAAGATAATTATTCCAAGAATAGGACCTTGATGTTAAATATTGTAAAATATTTATTCACTTGTATGGGATGATATTCGTGATATAAACTACATACATAGGTCTTTTATTCTTAACTAAAATATGCAGTATTACTCGATATGTAGTTTAGCAAATGCAATTATAACGTTCTCGTGGAAACTAATTACTGCCAACCTTGTTCCAATATTATACGACTCTAATCGGATTGATGCTTTTAGCATATGATTATAGAGTGTACACAATTATGTAGGAATAAGGATAGTAATTACATGTCTGTGGCATTTCAACCTCATTAACTTGTTTTCGTTATGATTATGCGAGATTTATTTCCTTTCACACTAATTTTGGAATTTTTTACGGTGAATTTATTATATAAACCGTCACTTTATTACGTAACTCCTCTGGGAATTAAATTTATTTGCTCAAATGAATATTCAAGACAAGACTGAGATTGGTGCTTATTGAAGCTGATCCAACTTTAGTTGCAAGTTTTTTTACATCTCTTATATCAAAGAATATACAGTATTTTCTAATTAAAGTTTGTATTTTCTTTAAATAATGCAGTTTTAATTAATTAAAAATTGTTTAATATTAGTGAGTTCAGGGATTTAGTACCCTTACTGATCATTAAACGAAGGGACTAAAGCCCTGCTCTCACTTACATTACAAATTTGAAAATTAATTAAAATTGCAGTATTTAAAGAAAATGAAAAAACCTTAATGAGAAGACCGCATAACAGTGATATATTTTCTGTCATTTTTCAGAATATAAGCGAGATTTAACGAATTTTATAGGATTTTAAAGTATCTTTTTAAAGCATTTGAAAAATAATTCAAAATATTTCAAGAGATTTAACTAAAGCTGCGGATGTCAAATTAAATTATTTAGATTAATTATTCCGAAAAGTTTTTTAAAACTTTCCCGGATTTTTGTTAATCCCCGCACTCTGAACATATGTATAAGGCTTTAATAAAAGAAATAGTAAATGTAATAATCGTTACAATAGTAGAGCCGCGAATGCGGGGCCGATACACCGGAAGTCATTTTTCAGAATAGTAGAGCAGAGTTATAAACCATCGTGAGTAAGGAAAAGGATAGCGATTTCACGCCAATTGTCCAAGCAGTTCAATTTATAAGGTCCTGGAAGGAAGGTGCACGTGTTGTGCTCGAGTGTCTTTCGATTGGCGGCGGTAGAGAAATGGCGGTTCCAGCTACGTGCAGTAATCTTTTTACGATCTTTCATTGCACCTCCACAACCTTCGACCGTCCCCTTTCTCCCATTCGAGAGTAATAACGCAATATCGAACTTGGAAGCTGCTTTGGAAGCTACTTTCCGCGCTTCTGGCGGACGAACTCGCGCGCAGCCATTATTTATGGGTAGTGCGTGCGGAGCATACGTGTATCCCATGCAAGAAAGCGAGAGGAATGAGGAATGAAAGGAACATATGTGAGAAAAAGCGAGATAGAAAGGGGGCTAAGATACGGGATGCAAGGAAGAAGATTTGACACGCAGAGTTCAACCATCACCAGCAGCCAACTTTTCTCCAACTTTCTTGTCGGTGCGGTTGCTATGGATGTCGAGTTCCCGGCTAAAGTGGAAGCACCGAGTGTCGACACTTTGACAGTGATATAAGTACTTGGCACGTCGCAAAGTCACTTCCAATAAATAACCAACTATCTTGCCCCGATAGCTGAACTGAATCATGAATCTTGCTACTTGTTTCGTGTGGGGTATCGATTTCAATATTTAATTTAGAATCCGATCAAGAAAACTGCTTCATTAAAGTAAATACGATCTTTCACATGTTACTCTGAATTTATCTAAACTGAAATGAAGCATCTTGACAATGAAAAGTAAATTAAGGCAAAATAATCAAATTACATGTATGTTAGTCGCCGCATGTTATGGAAAACCGATTCCACTATTAAATTTCGAATTCTTCCGAACTAGACTTCTTCATTAGGCGGATTATTCTATTAGCATTCTTATCCTGAGGTAGGATCAGATCCCCAAATTAGGTTAATTCAGTTAGGTTCCGACGGGTCTACAATGAATAAAAGAAGTACTCTAGTTCCATTGCCACTGTTTTCTCCTAAAAGCTACTCTAAGAAATTTGCTCCAGCATAAAAAAGGATCCAATTCCGGTATCCCTGCACCTCTGACATCTTATCTAATCTTTTCAGGGAATTGACTCTTGGATAAAACCCGAAAAAGTACTCTTAGAAAAAGCGGTCATCAACCTAAATGTTTGAATGATCAATCTTAATACTCATTCTGATTAATCCATCCTTAACTGCATTATTCGAATTACTAAAATACGAAGTATTTAATCTTTTAATGAAAATTTACGTCTCTTGTATCCATCTTAAAAAATGATAATCCATCACCGATCTTTTTTTTCTCCGGCTGAGATATTTATCAGACGAACGTGCCATAATTTTTTAACCACCCTTCTCTTCGCACAATTAATTATAAAACACCCACGAGGCTGCTTGGAGGCGATAAAGGTCTTTTATCCCAGTTGGATGTCCAATGAAATTCTATTTTATAGGAATGCAGAGAATATGATACTTAAGATGTTTGTTTTGGGTGGATCTCGTGTACAAAAGGTACGTGTGCTAAAGGCAAACGCATTTGTGAACTGTTGTTGTATGAGATTGAACGAGAAACGAATAGCCGGTGAACAAGAAGCCAAGTACTAGCCCATGGCGCCTTACCACGTACGCGTAAATCCGACTCCGGGTTCTTGGCCGTGGATCGAGGATCCTTGGCATTAGAAGCAAGAGCAGCCTCACGTCCTGGTCGTGCATCATCCCCCGGACCGGTAACCACAAGTCACTACCCACACGACCGCGATATATTGTCGGCATCCAAAGCCAAGCAAGCATTCACGGCTGCTGTGCGTCTAGAAGCGGACCACCCTGTCAGTACAGATGGCTTACCATTGCATCGGCCCGATGAAGAACGTCCGCTTGATTTATTGAAAAAGAGCAACCTAGGGAGGAATGAAACACTGCAATTTTCGCATTACATGACGCTTTAGCCGAATTATAACTCAATTCATTCCAACTTCTGACACCGTTCTTTTCAGGGTCTGATTCATCCGCGCGCCTATTTAAAGATTTTCAATGAAGACATGAAGCTGAGCTTAGTTGGAATTCCGAAGGGGTCTATTTCTGATAATAGAGGAAAATAGAGACTACTGTAACTTTTAAATTGTAAGAATTTAGATTGTTATACTTAGTGTTAGAGAAAGATATCTTGGGGATTAATTTTTAAGCCTGGAGGATTTTGACATCTCTTATGGAGCATTATACGCATTTATGGGGAAAAGGCGATGTTTAATGCTCCCACAAACTTATTTTTTTATATTAGTTTCAAGTATTATTTAATAAACTTGTTTTACTTCGTACATCTTCAAGTTATTCAAAAGTTAATTATTCTTTTAATCTGAATTGCACTGATTCGATTATTATTTTCAATTATTGAGTCTGAATTATATATTATTATTATATATAAATTATTATTATTATTATTATTATTATTATCCCTCTGTATTTAAATGCATTTTTCAATAAATTTTTTTACTTTTACATAATCAGAATTGTATTTTATTTTCCCTTTAATTTAAGTTAGTTATGGAGAAAACTTATATATATATATATATATA
>UCOK01018523.1:0-30359 GCA_900474325.1 Synergus umbraculus | reverse complement strand
AGCTAGGCCATGTGCCATCGATCGGAACAAATGGTAGTCGGAAGGAGCAATGTCTGAAGAGTACGGCGGGTGGGGTAAGACTTCCCATTTTAGGGTTTCTAAGTATGTCTTGACGGCCGAGCATTGTCATGTTGCAGGATAACTTTATCGTGTCTCTCTTGATACTGTGGCCGTTTCTCCTTCAATGCTCGACTCAAACGCAACAATTGCGTTCGATACCGTTCCCCTGTAATAGTTTCACTTGGTTTCAACAGCTCATAATACACCACACCGAGCTGGTCCCACCAAATGCAGAGCATAACCTTGGCACCGTGAATATTCGGTCTGGGCATAGATGTGGAGGCATGTTCGGGCATTCCCCATGATTTTCTGCGTTTGGGATTATCGTAGTGGACCCATTTTTCGTCGCCGGTTACAATACGATGTAAAAAACCCTTCCGATTCTGTCTTTGAAGCAGCTGTTCACAAGCAAAGAAACGGCGTTCAACGTCTCTTGGCTTCAATTCATAAGGAACCCAATTTCCTTGCTTCTGAATCATTCCCATGGCTTTGAGGCGTTTTGAAATTGCTTGCTGAGTGACTCCCAATGATTCTGCTAATTCTTCTTGCGTTTGGCACGAGTCTTCAGCAAGTAGCCTCCAGTTCGGAATCTTCGAAAATTTTTTCTCTTCCGCCGCCATGCCGGTCCTCGACATCAAAATCACCGCTTTTAAAGCGTTGAAACCACTCACGACACGTTCTTTCACTAAGAGCAGCTTCACCGTAAGCACTTGAGAGCATTCGATGAGCCTCAGCCGCAGTTTTCTTCAAATGAAAGCAGAAAATCAACACTTCCCGCAAATGACGAGAATTTGGCTCAAAAACTGACATCTTCGATTGAGAATACACTTCTGATGCAAACACAAATTCACTAATGTGGTGATATGGTTATGTTGACAGATGTCCAAGCTTACTGTATGAAATTTTTGACCTGCCTATTTCAACCGGCACTTACCGCTGCAGTCATCTATCGAAAAACGGCGGAAGCAAAATTGTAGACCTAATAACAAAATCAAAGACAAAATATCTTAAGGGGTTATTCTACTTTATACGCTGAAGAAAAGAGCTATTTTTGAACATTTTTTTTGAGTATATTATGAACGATATGGAAATAAATATTTTTAGGTATGATAAATCATGTATTACACTACATAAAAAAATTTTTTTTATTAACTTTAGTCAATGTTTATATTAAAAATAATGATTGTGCGTAGGCTTCTCAAAAACAAAAGGGTAAACGGTACCACGGATATCTCGGTAACGGCTAGCTGAAAAAAAAACCAAAGTGGGTTAGCTTGAGTATTACTAAAACTAGGTCTGTTGCCTATAATCATTAATATTTATGAAAAAATAACAAAATGGCGGACAAAAATCGAAAAAAATGCATGTTTTTTCGATGTTTTTTTGTTTAAAAAATTAATAAAAATGTTATTTTTTAATATATTATTGGCTACAGACCTAGTTCAATATGTGTAGAATGTGTGGTTTAAATTTTATAAGGATCGGTTGAGTGGTTTTCATAAAATCCTTGGTACCGTTTTAAAAACGCTGTTTTGAGAAAAACGCGTTTAAAACAATAACAATGCAATAAAATAAATAAAAAACAATTTTTTACGTATTTTAAGACATGCTTTATCATACCTAAAAATATTTATATCCATATCTTTCATGACATACTCAAGAAAAATGTTGAAAAATAGCTCTTTTTTTTAGAGTGTAAAGTAGAATAACCCCTTAAAGAGATTTTTAATAGACAGAGCCAAATGAAATTGTATTTAAAAATCGTTTTACACAGGCAGAAATTTAACAATGCATGCTTCAAATTCATTTTACGAATTTGAGTCATGTTATGTCTGGCTATATTCGATTTATTATGGCGGAGATAAATTATACCAAAAAGCGTACACAAAAACGGTTTGGATCAATTTCGAAATAAAAGATTGGTACTACATGAACAAATCGAGACCAAGTGAATCGAATGGAAAATCGGTCCATTTGCACGACGAAGGTGATCGAGAATTCAGTACTGACCAAGCCATGAGAGTCAATAAGTTAGCTTTGACGTGTAAAAATAGGGACAGTCCTACCAAAATGGAGTTCACATTTACACAATTCAAAAACTCCTTTTTACACAATTTAGAACTTCTAAGTGTATGTGCTAATAGAAAACATAATTGAAACCTATAAAAGATAAAACCTAGATTTTTTCGAAATGCAAAATACAAACTTGAATATATATAAAATAGAACTGATTTCTGCTTTGAAGATGGGTATTATTTACGTTCTTATTTATTTATTTTTTTTTATGAATAATAAAAATATAAATTAGAGGAATTTCGGAAAGATAACAGAGGTAAATTACATATGACAGATGTATCAAATGAGGATTTACTGCTGCTTGGATTTATTCGAATAATCTCATGATCTGCAAATAATAATGTATACGAACCATGGATACTAATATATGACCAAAATGCCGTCAGTATGCCGGTTATTTGCTGATTGGGGAGTTGGTTTGTGTAAGCACATTGATTGAGAATAACGAGAACATTACACTTGGGAGTTTGGGATATGTTGATCGCAATGATATTGTATTTCTCTTCCTCTTCCACTGATTGTAATTTTTCTTCTCTGTATCCTTTACACATTTTCTCCAACTCACAACACTCGAATTTTATTCGTAATCACCACTCCTCATTTTTCATTCAAGATTGCATGCGAAACAATAAAAAGTACAAGTATGCTTCAGTACAATGTCGATGAACCAATTATTTCAATTGACAATGGCGTCGCAATTATGGACTCTTCAATTGGAACCTGAGGATTTTAATTAGCGAGTTCCTCTTCTTCAATAAGTATTACAATTACATTAATTGTCTTTTGTTATTTATATATTTCTTGTTATTAGTATAGCTACTTTAATTATTTTAGTAGGAAAAACTAATAGCAATAGGTTTGCATTGTGCAAAAAGTGTACAGTCATTATCACTTCCTTGTTAAGACGATTTTTATAAATACTCATCAGAGAAGCTACTAGATTTATGTAAAATTTGACTATCCCATTTTTGTCTTATTTCGCTTGAAATAAAAAACAAATTTTTAATTTTCAAATGAAGAATATATAACACCGAATCGCGCGCTCTTGACGCGCTCGAATTTGCGAGCGAAGCGAGCCGCGCGCCATGAGAATGTGCCTGCAAAGCGAAACATTTTTTCTAATTAATTTCATTTGCAACCATTTAGTTTGTGAACAGTGATAGAAGATTCCCTCTAATTAAGAGTATTTTCTGTTTGCGTGCAATGTTTAAAAATAGAGTACAGCATGAATGAAGTCTACGATGTGTTTTGTCGACGTGTTGCACTAGCAAACTTTTGAAACAATGGACCGAAATAGGTAGTAGAAACTCGAGTTCAATCTGGCCTCTGCCCTGGTCGATTCATTGCTCCAATCCACACAATGTCAGAAGAGGGCTAGGAAAACGGGGGATGAGGATTGCAACCATCGAAAATAGTTGGGACGCCCAAATGGCGGCGCTTTGTAAATAGCGACTTAATCACACAGTCGCGCAGTCTGCAAAGCAAATCAGAGGTATGAGGACAGGTAACTTTGGTGGTGTAGTAGCCAACTCTCTCATGTATAGATATAGATATATACATACTTATAATACATATGTATTGCATCCAGACACTTGTAGGGATTAGAGTTTCACTTCCAGCCAAAATGCTGGACCTGCTTTGCCCTAGCGTCTATTAACTGCATCTAATTACAAGAGCTGATGCGACATAGATTCCTAATTAATGGCCCCGGGATTTACGCACAGATGCACGTGAGTTAGATCGTTTTGCATAAGACGTCTCTCGGTTAATGTATGTGCCTTTCCGCGCTGTTGCCTCAAGCTGCTTGGAGCGAGAAATCACGCCTGCATTTAATCATTGTAGTCACAATGTTGATGTATCATCCATGTTGTGGCATTGTCGCTTTTCATGGCTTTTCACTTTCTTCCTTCAAATGGAAGAGAGTTCTCTCTTCAAGAACTTTTCTCTGTGACCCACAAGATGGATGACAATTTTTATATTTCGTGCAGAAATTTCCAGACATGATCCCATGAACTCTTTCTACCTACTTCTATTATTTTATAATTTCTTCATAAGTTCTATTATTAATTACCGAACATGTCCTATCACTTCCTATCTCCCTCTATCTCTCAGGTAGAAAGGGATAAAAATTATTCTATCACATAAAAATTCGCTTCTATCACTTTCAATCTCCAATTCTTTATCTCCTTTTATGTTCATTTCATAACTCCATCTCTATCTATCTCTCGTCTATTCCAGTCTATCCCTTTCTATCTCCATCGGAATTAAAATTGCTCTTACCTAATTCAATCCTCACTTCTTTATCCCTTTCTATCTCTCGTCTATCTTTTTCTATCTCTTTGATAATCTCAATTCGCTCCTATCTCCTTCAATCCCCACTTCTCTATTCCTTCCTATTTCTCGTATATTCTTGTCTATTCTTCGTCTCTTCATCACTCTATCTCTATCTATCTGTCGTCTATTCCAGGTTATCCCTTTGTATATCCATCTGAATTAAAATTGCTCCCTACCTACTTCAGTCCTCACTTTTCTACACCTTCCTATCTCCTTGTCAATCTCAATTCGCTCCTATCTCTTTCAATCCTTACACCTATATTCCTTCCTATCTCTCATCTAATTTAATGGTAAATTAATAAATAAAATACATCTACGAGATAAAGAAAAGCGGATTAAAAGATAAAGGAGTAGAAACATACTGGCGCAAGGAAATAGAATTAACTAAATCCAAAACAGGGCCTCCCAATATTAATCAAATTCTCCTCTCTCAAATGTCACGCAACGCATGCGCAGTGAATACGCAGTGGTTATCAAGTTACTGCGATTTGAGAAAATTGATGATTCAGGTTGTTTAATATTGAGAGAAGAATGCATTTAATATTGGGACATTGTTAATATTGGGGAAGTTAATATTGGGAGAGTCGAGTGTATACTGGAATCGCGATTCCGGTCCGCCTGATTTCTTACTTCTTTGAAGTTAGATTCCTACCCAAATATAGATGAGGGGATGTGAGAAGTTGAGAAGAGAGGCACCGCGAGCTCGGCAGTGCTCGGCAGTACCGAAACCAACGGATTGGAAAATACTTTAAGCGGATAATTTCGTTAGTGTGGATTATCGTGGAGCCCGACAAACTCGCCTTGTGAACATTGGTACAGACGGCCCTGACATCTTTACCTATTCGGCTACCGATAAATGTTTATTGACCAACAGAGATGCGACCTAAATCGCGATTCCAGTGTATGAACCTTCTTATACCGAGGGCTTAACTAGAGTAAATCGTGAAAGAGTAGCGTAAAAGCAGGGCCGCCGATGATTCAGAATTAATTCTAGAAATGTTGGCACCCCTGCTTTTAAGTTTCTATCTTTACCTAACTTTACGCCACTTTTTAACGATTTACTCTAGTTAAGCCCTCGGTTTAAAAAGGCTTTATGAAATGGATAGAGGTATTTAATAAGGAATAGGATAAGATAGAAGAAAGAGGGGCTTGAAATAGATAGGTTAGTGATTATACTGACAAAGAGATTGAAAGCAGAGATGGATAGACGAAAGATGAATGAGGAAATTTAAGATATATGTTATAGATATTAACAAAGAGATTGAAAAATATAGAGTTTCATAAATAAGAGATAGGCTCGGATAAAGCTCTTTCGGCTGAGTGATATTGGTTTTTACCGCATAATTCCTAAGTCCTTCGCGCGCGGGTTCGCGTCCCTATAGATGTACATTTTGCAATGTTGCATACGTCAGTGGTCCGATTAGAATAATATGTTTGTAAAAAGAGATACAATTTTCCAACAAGGGAGATAGATTTAGGGATAAAAAAGAATAAAATGTGTTAACATAGAGATAAAATAAGAAGTAGAAAGAAATATATATTACCAGATATAGAGATAGAGTGAGGGATAGGAAGAGATAGATATTACCAGACATAGAGATAGAGTGAGGGATAAGAAGAGAAAGATATCACTGGACACGGAGATATAACGGTGGATAGACAGAGATAGCATTTTGGAGACGCAAAATGGATACTTGCACGGAAAGAAATTTTGTACAGCTTCTGTCCGTAGTTCGATAACGTAGCGCTATGCATCTCTTTTCATCTCTTTACCGCTAAAAATGTTTTCAAAATTTCATGTAGTTAAATGTACTTGCCTTGAAATTGAAAAAAAATGTTTATTTGAAGGGTCTAAAATTTTTAAATTTCAAATGAAAATCAGATAATGTTGTATCTTTTTTGTGTTTGAATATTACTTAATGGTCTATGCAATGGTTCCTACACGTTGTAGCGCGCGGGAAATTGCTAGTAATAATATTAGTAATAAATTGAGTTCATTATCTGATAATTTTTATCTTGAACACAAGAAACGAGGATTAAAGATTATCATGGTAGATAAACCATGATGGAACTATCTTTCGTGGTTTACCTCCACAAGGAATGTAGCTTTAAAGAATGTCTTCATTTGTAGGAAATTTTGGATTGCAAAAGGACTCTTTTCACCGCTTCATACATAACTAGTTATTTCGTCATGTAAATCCTTTCCAAAGGTTTGAAACCTTTGGGGAATAGACCAACCCTTGATGGTAAAATAATCAACCAAGTTGTTTACTCACAGAGATTACTAAAAGAGAATTCATACACGAGAAATTTTTTTCACGGTATGTGGTCTTTTTACAAAAAAAAAAAAAAACTGATGGGAAGCTTCAAGGTGAAAGAACCCCGGTGTTATCGCGAATTTCAGTTATCCCCAAGATTCGTCCTCGTCAAGTCCGTTTATTACATTCATTCTTTTCGAAAAAATAACTGCATCGATGCTATTTACCAAATCTCGCTTTTGAAAATGTATTCAAAGCAGACCTGGAGAATGAAATGAGTGACGGATTATAGAGAAAAATTATGAATTAAATATTAAAGCATAAACGGCTTTTCAATATATTCTCAAAGCATTTCATAGTTAATCAATAATTTCGCCAACTTTTGAAGTGGAGATTTTAGTCTTTAATGAAGCATGTACAAAAAAAGTACTAAATATTTCACGGAAAAGGTTGCTCAAATTTTTTCAAACTTCCTGACTTTTTATTAGTCTGGCACTATTTTTAAAACTACATATATCGTTCGTATCAGGAAAGTGGTATATTTACAATTTTCAGTCTTTTAAGAAATAATAATTAATCCTGGGCGAGTTTTAAATATTGGCGTATAATGAGTAAAATATTTCTCTTTATAAATGAAAACTTTTAGATAGTATATATACAGACGAAGAAAATATGGCTCTGACAGAACGTAATTTCTACCCTTGAATCTTTCAAAAGTAGCGTAATATGCTTCGTTGATCGTGATTAAAGTTAACGTTCCAGTTTTCGCATGGTCGCATTTCATATAGACGTTTAGGAACTTGCATCTTGTTAGAAAAAAAATGGAGACAAAAAGAGAATTAAAAAAAATACGGTAGAACTTTTGAAAAGATGTTATGGTTTAATCAGCTTATCCGCCTTATTAGCTTATCAAAGAAACCTTTCGAATTTACACCAAAATTATAGCAATCTTTGTTTGTAATTGCAATTTCATTCTCATTATTTCATAAGATGCAAATAAAACTGAAGCGGCTTTAGACAATATTCGAGGTCTTGAGTTAAGTTGTATAAACGAACTTGTAACTTATGTACTGGGTAAAAAAACAACTAAAACTAAGCAAATAAACTTAGTAAAGGCAAAGCGATAAAATGGAAAGGACTTCTTGGGAAAGTACTCCTATAATAACCACTTGTCGAACTGTTTTCGACTCGTAGCAAAGTTGTTCAAGAAAACTCGATTAAAAGGCCAGCGACTCATTGGAGTTGCAATTCGCCTCGAAGGGATTCCAGGATCGATATAAACATTGGTTACAGAGAGAAATATTGCGTACTTTAACGTTGGAGAGAATTACCTGACATTTTCGTACGATCGTTCATTAGCCAACAGGCCATTAGATCCGCGGTTATCGATAAGGGGTAAAATTTGAAATATTACTACACCAATTACAAGATCAGCGACCATGAAAAATTTCAACTAAGAACATTAGCACTGAAAAAATGAAAAAAATGATCAAATCATCAAAGATATCTGAAATCATGAATTCAATTTTACAAGTAAAAGCAAGTGTATGACTAGGAATGAATGAACGAATGGAATTAGTAAAATTATTATAGAATAATAATAATAATAATACGATTATTTATCGTAAGAGATGTGTAATTGTGTACGACACATGCTTGTACTAGCAATTACAATTCTGCAGGTGTTACGAGAGAATATTGGAATGCATACATCTATATGAATACTTATTGCGCAATTGAGCTTATTAAACTAGTCTAGAGCCTCTAGTTTAGCTAATTTAGCATTTGGGAATAATTTCCGTTGGAAAACTATATAAGAAACGTTTGTTTTACTTATTTCTGATGTCATAAGAATGTTCTACAGACGTTTTTGAAACGCCTTTCAGGCATCGGACATAGGAACCGTTGCTAGAACGGTTTTACAACGTTCCAAAAACGTTTATAATAAATATCTTTGATAATATCGTTTGTCCACTGGGTGAAGTAGAAATTAGATTTACCTTTCACTGAAACCTGGATTTGAGTCCCCTAGATTTCTGTCATTCTGAGAAAGTTGGGGCGGTCCCAAACATTGATGAGGGGAGGTGAGGAATCGAGAAGAGAAGCGCCGCGAGATCGAAAGTGCCCGGCTCGGCAATAGTGTAGCCACAGGTGGACAGTACCCGCTAAGTCAGTTACAGTAATCACAGAACGTGGGATTTTTCGGCCCCCACTATACGACCCACGAGCTCATGCTATCTTTCTCTATCAATAGGTTCGTGACTGTTGCTAAAGAGAGAAAGCATGAGCTCGTGGGTCGTAGAGTGGGGGCCGAAAACTTCCCCGTTCTGTGATCACTGGTCAGTTACCTCTAGTTCACAAAGGGGACACTGATACATACGTCGCTGACTTACGACCTGCTCGCTCCCTTCATGTGTCCAACTGACCAACTCGCATACGACAGCAATCAAGGTTCCAGTGTACTAGAATGTAGAAGAGGGGGGTGCGAAGAAGGAGTGAGAGAGAATAAGTGCGTACGTGCGAGCGATCGGCGCCGCCACGAAGTAACATAAGGAGTACGCACTCTATGGGTGCTGTTGAGAAAAAGTGACCACGTATTTTCCAACATTTATAGAATTCTCTAGAACTTTATGAATTAGCATCACCAGAGCGCCCCTTGCGTGGAAAGCTAGTATTCATGTATGTTTACAAGCTTTTTTTATTTGGTTGTATTTGTGAGTTGAGCACTAACAGCAGACGACAAAAAATAGAGAAAATTCATGTTTACTTGCCTTTGACGTAAGGGGCGCTCGAGATGCTAATTTGGAGAGTTCTAGAGAATTCTATAAATGTCGGAAAACATGGGACCATTTCGATTTACGAAGTGCGTATACTCCTTATGTTACTTTGTGGGGGCCGCGTTGGCTTACTCAGTGTTAGTTACTCTCAGTCTTTTTCTATTGCTCGGTCCGTGCGGAGCTTCCGCGTGTCCATTCTAGCTAAGTCTATAAACTAATATTCTAGCTAAGTCGGTAAACAAAAACTGAAGCCATGTCGCTACCACGTGACGCCAACGCCGGTTCTGCGTCACAAACGAATTTTCGAGTGTATTTTCTTGTCTCTCTTATTGTGTTTTCATAATAAATAAATCTGGGATTTTTTTATACCTAACGGCTTTTTCCATTAATTGTGTCTTATTTCAAAATCATAAATACAGTGTAGATTCAGGGGCGGGTTTTCTCTTAAAGATTCCGTCTCCAATTGAATTGTAGTGCTAAAATTTGAAAAAAATGAAACTTAATTAAGTTGTCGAGTCACCTACGGCAAGGCAATTATTCTAAGTCAAAACAGACATTTTCCTTCTCATCAGCCTAGGTGGTCGCTGCAGTAATTATCAGGAACGTCCGAATAAGGTGGTTATTTGGTGTCTCTGTTGCTTCTCTGTACATTTCAGTACATTACAAGCTTAAAATAAACTTCAATTCATTCCGAATAAGGAATTAGAACCAGTTTTTATCAAACATTGTTACAGATAATTGAAATTTCTATTCTTACTAACTTTTTAAAAAGATTGAACATTTGAAAAACACAAAGACCTTCACTGAACGCCATTGAAGAGGAAAATGAGGAAAATAACCTACAATATGAACAAAGGGGATCAGGCAGTTATAGTTCATAACTTTCTTGTCGGACTGGGCCTGTGTAAAGAGTAGGTATTGAAGGGGTCCATAATAAAAGCAGGGTCCACAATACTTCTCTACCCGATTTCCCTAAATCGTAAAAGATTATACTAAATTGTAATATCGGTTTTAACGTATTCTGTTACAAAATTTCTTTCTATGTAATTAGTTACATTCTGCTTTATTTTATTGAGTAATACTCATATTATCAGGTCTTCTTGTGAGAATGCTTCTGATAAGGGGTATTTATGTGATGAATCGAAGATGCGATTGATCATACCCCATCATTTTTACTAGATCGATCCTATTACCCAATTTTATTAGATTAAGTCTCTGATAACGTAGATAGAATGTGACCAATTCTACCCTTTCAATGATCAGAGATCAATAAGGTTTTGCCCGGTTACACTTCAATCATTAGTGACACCCCTCCCTCAAATACTGAATTATCCTCGATTGTCCCCTTTTACTTGGAGGAATGATGAACAATATTTTTTTGATGACTGAACGCTAGGGTGGTCCTTATTGACTCTTGGCGGATTTTTTTTTCGAACTTCTTTGGCCTCATCTCCCTACTTTGTTGGAATGACCAAAAAAATTATCTCCACCAGCGAATGGGTTAATATTAAAATTTTCCCCAAACCACTCAAAGTTTCTTATGCAATTAACATGGGAAAAAGTACGTTCCAATTTCAAATGCAGGTATTTTTTTTAGATTTCACCGGAATCGTTTGGCTCTGTGTAATTATGATTTTTAAACTATGTTGCAAAAATATCTGAACGAAAAATTGTTTTTTTCCGAATTTACAAAATGGAGGACCCCTAAAGTTGAGACAAAATTACAATTTCCACAATTAATAAAAAAATCTCCTCAAATTTATACAAGAGGCCGAGTTATTTATTAGAAAGTACGTGATAATAATGAAGACTCAAAATTATGAAAAATTCAAAATGGCCGACAATAATGTTTCTTAAAAACTTATTATCTTTGTTTCTCGACCACATCTTTTCAGGTGCCAATTAAAAGACTATATTGTAAATATAATATATGTATATTATATTTCGTAATGCACGAAAGTTAAAATTTTGAAAAATTCAAAATGGCGCCTTATGAAATTCTCAAAAACTCGTATTTTCTCCGCTTTTTTAAAAGAAAATTTTAAGTATTAAGAAGCACTAAATTTTTTCCGAAAACATATTTCATATTTTGTTTAAATCATTAAAAATTATGTAGCTTTTTGAAAATCGTATTGGGACACCATTTTTACTTTATTGAAAATTTCGAGATCTACTGCAACCATAAACTTGCTAACAATATAATTGATTTTTCTTTCCAAATTTGAAGATTTTAGGACGAAAAGCATAGAAAATACGAATTTTTGAATATTTCATAGGACGCCATTTTTAATTTTTTTTAATTTAGATTTTTGTGCATTACGAAATATGTTTATTTGCTTGAGAAAAATGTTTGGTTTGGACAACAAAACTTTTTGTTGCTATAGAAGCGACAAAAAGTTTTGTTGTCCAAATCGAACAGTTTTGTCAGTGTATAGTCATTTAATTGTCACCTGAAAAGATCTGATTTTAAGTCTTCATTATCATCACGTGCTTTCTAATATGTTAAATAAATCGGCCTCTTGTATGAATTTGAGGAGATTTTGTTATTAATTATAGAAATTGTAATTTTGGTTCAAATTTAGGTGTCCGACATTTTGTAAAGGAAAAAAAAAATTTTTCATTCAGATATGTTTTTTCAACATTGTCTAGAGATTATAATTGCACCGAGCCCAAGGATTCCGGTGAAATCTAAAAAAAATACTAAGGACCACCTTAGTGCACAATCTTGAGCCACTGCAAACTTCACACGTGTAATAATCACCTGCTTCACGCACTTGCATCCTAAATTACTATTATGGAGTTTCAAAAGCGATTTAACGTGATGTGTGAAATTTTTGAAAAATTTCAATAGAACTTATTGAAAATTTATTCGAATTTTTAATAATTTTTAGTAGGTGAAATTTGTCTGAAAATCAGGAACAAGTCAGGAGATTGTTCGAAAAATTGAAAAATTGAATCTTGTGACCACTTTGATTACCACACTCCACTTGCTACTCCCCAAACTACTACTACTCCCAAAATAGAATGAAATAGGAAATCAGTGTGTCAGAAACAATTTTTCTTGGAAATGGGTAAACATAAAAAGAAAGTAGGTATGTTGGAAGCGCAATCGACATCTGGAATGGTGTTATCTATTCTTATTCAGTGTTTGTGTCATGTCTCGTCCGACAATTCGATCCTGGATATTGTTAGTCTGCAAATGCACTTCCAGGAAAAGCAATACTCGTGTCATGATTTCAGTCGCGTGCAGTCCCTCGTTCCATGTCTGTTCTCATGCCCGCAACCAGTTTTCTCATTTCACACTGTGGATTGCAAATTTTCTTCCTTGTATTTTTGCAATCAACGTCCTAAGATAAAAAAATCGACTTGAATGAAAAGCACATAAATTCCTCTTTCAAAAAGAAATACAAGTAAAAAAATAAGAGAAATTAACTCTAGAGAGAAGCCAAAATGAAATTCATTGAACTTAATTTCGTGATACTGCAGTTAATCCCAATTTATTGACGTTCTAAGAGATACTGATATCAAATCCTTCGAGAATACGGAATTTGATTTCTCGCTTTACAATAAGTTGCACGTTGTGACTGATGTAAAGTTCTGTTTCAATTTACTGGATCGTCTACTATAAGTCGTGTAATTAATTAAACTGCTGTAATCGCTATTTCCACATGGCAAATTCTGTTGATTATTCTATTAAGCTTTTCATCTAAAACATCATATGAACATGCACATGAGTGTTAAAATAATTTGTAGTGCTGAAGTAGACAGTGAAAATTGGTTCGTACTTCAAGTTTCACCTAATCAAAGCAATGAACATTTTGGATTACGCATTGCCAGTTTATTTGCTCTTGCTTGAAACTGTGGCAGCGAATCGCAGAAGAGTTTCTAAATCCAAATAGTTCATCTGGTGGAAGTTTGTAATAAAAGGAAACATAGACTCTAAAATTGATTATTGTATTCATCAGCAAAGCTTACCAATTATTATCCGTTATTATATTTCTCTGTTTATGTAAGGTTTGAAGTAATTTCGAATTTTTAAATCGTAAAAATTCCGTTCGTTCGTTTGCAACTTGAAATTTATTCGCCGTGATGAATATTATTTGAATATTTTCTTGTATCTGTTATTTATAGTATTTTAATAATATTGCTCGTTTTACTGAATTAAAAAAAAGAAAATATCTGTTAGTTGATAAGCACACAAATTTAATGATCTATTTAAAAGTTAGTGTTTTGCAACCTGCGTGTTCTCAAGTCAAAATATCATTATCAACTGGCGTGAATATCTAATTAGAAAGTCACTTTTCATGCGTGTAATGCGAAACGTCGTTAAATGTATATAACTCAATTATCCATTTGTTCAATGTAAGCGTTGATACACGCAGACTACCAACATTGATAATTAAAGCTGTTAGCAAAACTATGCATCAAATTAAATTATGAAGTTCGTATAATGTTTAGCGATGAGTGGAGAAATTTTTAATTAAAGTGATACGACATTATATAGGAATAAAGTAGAACTTCAGCAGTCTCTTCTCGTTTCTCTCGAGTCTGATAAATTAATTTGCAATCCCTTCTGGAATTTTCTTGTCTTTAAATAAATTTTATATTACTCAATTGGTCTCTTCACCTGCAACATTCCGCGATAGAGTATTTTCCCTTTACGGCGATTTTCACCTTCCGTAGCACAATTGACTTCCAGCACGAGGCATAAAATGGTCGAATGAATATAGTGTATAGTATAGTAAGGGAACACGAGAATTTCACTAAATCGAATCTGGTGGAGACGCGCTACCGGATATCACGTGAGAAAATGTACCTTCCGAGATCGCAGAGTTGATTCAGTCACAAATGCGTTACACGTATTTGCGAATAACAGACCAATAATGTTTGCGTTTGACAGCAACTTGAAGAGCAGAGTGAACTGACAGCTCAGCTTAATCTAGCTCCAACTAAGAGAATTACCGTAAAATTATTTTAATTACTCTCTTTCACAATCACCTCACCTAAGTTTGTCTTCCTTAAAATACTTTGTTTAATGCAGTTAAAGAGGATTAATATACCATATTATCCAAGCGAGAGTCACTTCCAAAGAGCACATTCGGTAAAAATTTATTTTTACATTCTCATCAGAGAGAATGTATTAGATTAGTGTAAAAATTGACCCCCCCCCAGTTTTCATCAAATGTCCACGTTTTGGGACCCCCTGAACCCGAAAAACATGTTTTTACGAATGTGTCTATCAGTCTGTCTGTATGTCTGTCTGTAGATTTTAGTTTGTTAGCACGATAACTTTCGAAAGAATTGACCGATTGGATTGTCCTTTGGTATACTCTTTTAGTGTCCTAAAATAAAGGTCAAGTTCGTTGGTCAGACATTTTGGATAAAAATTCAAAAAGTTGGAGCATTTTGAAAATTTTTGAAACCACTTTTTTTTAATTTAAAAATTCTAATGACAGGTGCTCGTAGTACTCAAAAAGACGAACAATTTTTCTTAATGACTTTTTTGGATAAAAAAAAAATTGAAAGACTTATAACATTTTGAAAATCCAAAAAAATAAAAAATAACTTAAATTAAAAGCCAAGCAACGCACGATATGAAAAAAGTCGAAAGATGAAAAATGTTTCTTTTTGAACACCCTCTAGGATAGGCATAATAACTTTTTGAATTTCCTTAAAAAATCAAAAATTCAAATTTTGAGCTAAATAACGCGAGATATAGAGAAAATGATAAGAAAAATAATTATTGGCCTTAAAAAGATCTACTACAAGTTCTCCTTTGGCCATTTTTGAACAGGATGAGTAGTTTTCGTTTTAATCATGAAAAATATTGTTAAACAGAGTCGAGCGCGAAGTGCCCTGATGAGAATGTGCTCCTTAAGGTCGATAGAACCTTAAGTAAATTAGTTTTCATTTGCATTCCATTCCATTTTGTAGTAATTTAAATAAAAATAGGTGCAAGCGCGCGAAGCGCGACGCGTGCATGAGAATGTGCCCGCGTGAGCGGGCAAATTTTTTTATTTTATTTTTACTAATGTCTCAACAACGTTATCATTCTGCCATGTCATAAAAATATATTAAATGTATACTTGAGTATCAACTCTACCAATAACTCAAAGCAATTGTTTGGTAAAGACTGTTATCTGAGACTTAGGGTGCATCCTAACAACGCTACAAGTATGTAAGCTCGCGAGTAATCTGCACGAGTCTAGAGATCCCCAAGACAGAGTTGAAGCAACTTTACTTCGATTTTGATTGGTGCTATACATATAACCGGAATCGGAAGTTCTAAAACAGCTCAATGATTATTTCGCAAAATGGTAAAGACACGAAAATGACAACTGATAATAAAATAAATATATTCAAATTCAATGTCAGTATTATACAAAATCACAAAGTTTTTTACATCTATCTTCAGGAAATATGTCTACAGTTCAAATTTTAGGCTAAGTGGAGAGGGAAATTAGTCTCAACTATGTCTTGAGGATCTTCACACGAGTCATATGACTCAATAGTTATTAATGATTGGACGAATTATTCGAGATTCGATTTGATTTGACGTCGAACTAATTGTAATTGTTAGGTCTTTGTCTTTTGAGGATTGAATTATATAATTAAAAATTTTGGATATTCCTCTCTTCGATAAAGTGATAAGTTATATTTCAACATGGCATATATAGATGTTCCAGAGTATCGCTAATTAGTGAATTTAATTGAGAGTTAAAATAATTGTAACAGTCTTGGACGTTTTGTCATGAAAGTTCTCTTTTTTGCTTCCTCATAGGGGAAGCTTTGTTTTCGATACATTTTCTAATTTTTTAAAAATCGTTTAATTAAACTTTCCTCACGTGATAAATGTCTAATACAACATTCTAATCAATTGTCCGGATGTATGTATGTATGGATGTCTCCATTTCTTGTCGCCCTATTAACTTAAAGACAGTTGTAGATAAATTGATGAAATTTGTAGGGTATATTGGCACCACCAATATCTCAAAATGTGCCAAAGGATTTTTCAAAATATTGGATTTTAAAATTTTTATGTAGATTTTGAATTTTTGTAAAATTGATTTTTCGACTATAACTTCTCAAATAATGAAAATTCAAAGCTTATGTAAGGGAAATAAAGATTCCTTGCGTCGAAACGAATCGATTGACCGGTATAATTTATTAGTTTTATAGAATTTAAAGAAAATTATGATTATTTTTAATTTTGAAAATCGTTAATGCTTCCTCTATGAGGAATCAAATTTATTTGCAACATTATCATAATGAGGAAGCAAAGTGCTCAAAAATGAGCACAAAAAATATAAATATAGTTAAATGGAATACCCGTGATCGAATTCACAGCTAGTTTCTTATATAACATTTAAAATTCTAATTCTGTCCGAATCTTACATCATTAAAATTTTTTTTTGAGCAATAAATGTCAAATTATTGTTAATTTATGAATTGGTGTTCTCTAAAAATGATTTATAGACCCCTCCCTGATTCATCTCAAGATTATTTATATTTAGAGTTTAAATTAGATAGTAAATTTACTTAATTAGATAAATATAAACATAAATAATAATATTAAATAGTGTGAGCTCTGCTCACACTATATTAAGATAATATGAGAATTCCTATGAGACATAAGATCAAATAAATAAACTTCAAGTCCATAATGTAGTAGTATCAAATGAAGATTTACGGACACTCGAAGAAAGAAATTTTGCCAGGAAAAGATATAGATACATTGATATTCACATTGAGATTTATGGAGTACACGATTCGAACACCGATTGTACCTACCAAACTCGGAAGCGAAGCTTCGATGTTGGGACCTGAGAGTTTAGTTCCATGGGTTTAAACTTGGAACCTCGTTTGCACCAGCCATTGTTTCTCACTGATGTCAACAACTGTCCACGAAAAGTGTCTTCCTATAATATAGTTCGAATATTGCACTCTGTTCGATTTGCATAAGAGAGGATTGGTATAATAACATTGTATGTATTTGAAATGAAGAGCACTCAACATTCATTTGTTAAAATGTCGTTAACATGTGTAAGGTAGAAGTACCAAATGTGGCGTACATTATATATCGATAAAATAGATAATAATTGATATAAAGGATAATTTAATTCATAATATAATGGCAAAATATGTGACACGTACATATAAAATTTAGCTTAACTTTATTAATAAAAAGGATTGAGTCTAACGTGAATTAAAATCCTTATTTATTAAGTCTTTTTTTAAAAAGTACACGTGCACCAACTTGCATAAGAATGGATTTTTAACAATCGAAAGTATGTCTTTCCTATAATTACTTTTCTATAATCACGACAAAATTATAGGAAAATGTTTATAGGCCTATATTGATTTTTTTATAACATTTCTTCGTAATTGAGTTTAGGTTTCAGAAGTCCAGTTTGACGATTTTTTCTACATTTATTGGAAAGAAATATTAAAATAAAAAAAAAGATTCTCAAGTTCCCAAAACCCAAAATCTGAATTTATTGTCTGACAGATATTTATCCGGCGTTCCCCAGGATTTTAAAGATTTCATAGAATTATAAGAAATTTTAAAGAGATATTAAAGATTTGCAAGAGATTTTAAGTGATTTTAAAAAATTGCAATGGATTTCAAGAGATTTATTCGATTTTAAGGAATTTCAAGAGATAAAAAGACTAATGAATTTCACAAAATTTCAAGGAATGCTTAAAAATTTTGATTAATTTTTCTTCCTCATAAAGGAAGCTTTGTAGTGGTGACAAAATCCAGTTTCCAAAACCAGGTTTTTTTGAACATATTTCCAGAGGAATATATCTAATACGATGACCTAAAAAATTGTCCGGATGTGTACATGTATGTGTATATATGTGTGTATGTATGTATGTCACGATTCTGCAATAACTGAATAACGCGTATACCTACACATAAATTGATGAAATTTTACGTAGTTATTCGACTATATACCAAAAGTTGAATTTCTTACAAGGGTTTAACAAAATATTAATTTTACAAGTTTTATGCACTTTTATAATTTTATTAAACTTTATTTTTCAACTATAACATTTTTTAAACAATCTAAATTCAAAACATATGTAACAAGAAAAAATAATCCTTATGTCAAGAATTAATTTTTCGTATAAGTTCTCAAATATTCAAAATTAAAGCTGATGTAAGGAAAATGAAGATTCTTTGTGTCGATGCGAATCAGGTCACCTAATATTAATACATTTGATTAATAAATTAATGCTTCTTCTATAAGGAAGTCCCGTGAAGAAATTCAGATTCGTATTTCATAGGGTCCGGGCCGCTTTCTCTATATTTAGTCAGGCTTTGGTCGGGAAAATAGTCAGGGCCTAATGGAAATGGTAACGCTTAAAAACTCAGGTCCCTGTCAAGAGAATCGGATCGGGTTCTCGTAAGATAATCTAGGTTTAACCTATTTTTATTAAATTTTAGGTAACCTATATGGCCTACAGATTTAAAAAAAGTAATTACTATAAAGTTAACTATATAAATAACTATAAGGTAAATTAATTTATTTAAAACCGTGAGAAATGTACTTTAAAAAATATATCTTCATTGCATCTTTAAAATTGTTATTTAAATTTCTTTTACCAATTTAACAATGTCTAAAGATACAATGAATATAGTTTTTCAAATAACATTTTTTACTGTTTTAATTAAATTAATCAGTCTCAATAATTGTGAGACCTTTTTTTTACTTTTTACATAAGTTTTAATTAATTATATTTTATTCTTACTTGTTCCTGCGCACGTTTTTTACGATCCATTTCGCACTGACAATGAGGTTATTTATTTACTTTATAAAATAGCTGACAGCGCGTTGTCAACTATTTTGCAATTATGGGTTATTTCAGATTTTACAAGTCCCTCTTCGGGTTCTGACTAGAGGTGAATAGATTACCAAGTCGAAGCAAAGGAGGGAATCTAGCTAGTACCCAATCACTTCCTCTATAAGTTTTTCTAACTAGAATGTCTAGCTGGATTTTCGTTAGAATCCAACTTTAAATAAGGACAAGTGGGGAAATTTCCACACGGGGCAGTGCTCATTGAATGAGCACATAAGTTGATACAACTTCACAGCTAGTTTAAAAAAGTTAAAAATCGTTATCAAAATGTTTTTATAGAGATTTCACAAGATTTCAAGATATTTTAACAGATTTAACGAATTTGTAGGAATTTGAAGAGATAATATTGAAATCATTAAAAGAATTTCCAGTAATTTTAAAGAATATTAAATTTTTTCATTTGATTTCCTTCACATTAGAATCAATTCCTTAAAATTTTTTAAAATAAATTAAAAAGTCTTCAAATTTTGAATTCTTTACATATCTATTGAAATTTCTCAAAGTCACTTAAAATCTAATGAAATCTTTTAAAATATCTTGAAATATTGTGAAATCTACAGAAATCTCTGTAAATTTAAATATCCCTTGAAATCCTGTGAAAAATCTTAAAAGTCCGTAAACTATCTTGAACTGTTTAAAACTCCTGTAAAGTTCCTTAAAATCTCTTGAAATCTGCCGGCAATTTCAACCTGAAGCGGTGTATTTGCATCGTGTGCCCTTCTTTAAATATTCGCAAGAATGAATGTGATTCGCGAGTAGTAAAAGCAATCAATTAGAATTATTTCATCGGAAGAGTGGGGAGCGGGGAGAGACTCGGTGACAAGCGAGCTGGTGTAATTTGCGAATTTCATATTCTAATTATTGCTCGCTTGACTATTGAGCATCTTAGGCGCCACTCTCTCGAGCTCTGAGGGATTCTGAGAGGTAAAGTTTCTTTCAGTCTCTTCCCTTTATTTGATTAATATAAAATAGTGTGATTGGTTTTATTACAAGTGTTTGTGTGTTTATTTGTGTTATAGTGTGGCGCTCATATTATTCGCTTGATTTGCCTCGCTTCGTTTTATTGTTTGCTTGTAATGCTTTTGCTTTTGCTTGAGAGAGAGAGAGAGAGAGAGAGAGAGAGGGGGGGGGATGTCTAAATGTTTCAGCCCGCCAAGAATCGATGATACATTGGTGAGAAGTCATCGATTCTTAGCGAGTTCAAACGCGCTTCTTCAACTACGCATTTTACAACATTTTCTTATGGGAGTTTTCGACTTAGTTTTTGCTCTAGTTTTTGTCGTTTCAATTAATGATAGAGGTCGTGATACACCCTGCATAACTATCAGTTGATTTTGATATTAGACGCATTGGTTTTGTTTATATTTACACTCTATTTATTTTTTTCGCCCACCAAACCTGCCGACCATAACAATTTATAGTATTATCTTTAAATCGAATTATCGCTTTTATTCAATCCATTAAATTCTCTTACGTTTTCTCAAAAATAATTAATATTTTAAAATAAAGTAAACTCAAAACTTGTCGAAGATACGCAATGAACATGACAGAGTAAAACTGCATGTTACAAACCCTATTTTTTCCTAATCGTTAAAGGATCATTTTATAATAAAAAATGAGAAAAAATAGCCTGAGGAATATTAAATTATTTACAAAAAACTGTATATTCAAATTTCGGCTTCAAATTATCATTCTGAAATATTCACAGTTCCGTAAAAAATACTACCTGTAAAGCAGATAGCCTCTCTTTGATCAAGAGCGTGTGTGAAATACAATACCTAGTTCACAAAGAAGTTGTTTTCGTTCGGCTGAAGAGGCTGATATTCAAATGAACATAGCATACTTTTATTCTAATGATACTTAAAGTACAATATGCCAAAGCAAATTGTTTCATTGTCGTATTATTCATTATTCATTTATTAGCATTACTAGTCTAGCGCTCCGTACGCGTTTTATTTCTTGTTTATAGCAGCAAAATAATAATTAAAAAATAATAATTTAAAATAGTTATAAAATTGTTAGGGAGCAGTTTATAATATTCATCACGTTTTTTTTCACAACTTCGTAACTAATTCTTGCATATAAATTTCTTTTCTTTCCTCAAAATAATATAATTTATGAATGGCTTTTAATTTCATAAATATTATACAATCAATTTAATAAAAAAGCCTTAAGAAAAATGTAAATAAAAATAAAAGTAAAGAAATTAAATTCAATTGAATTAATTTTAAAATTCTTGCCGTGATTTTAAGGGATACAAATCATTTTATAGAGTTTTAAGAGATTTAAAGTGACATTAAGAGAAATTTTTGAAAAATATCCATAATATTTTTATTTTAATAGGAAATTGCCATTAAGAAACTAGGTTATTCAAAAGGAGGTTATTAAAAGCGTGGGTAGCATGCTAATTTTTGCTAGTTTAATTATAATGGTTTATTAATTTCTATTTTCTGCGGACAGTTCAACTCACTATGCAACAAAATAAATATTGTCCGAAGAATGCGAAGAAAGGTTAAACAAATGGAAGAAAGTTGAGGAAGAAGCTAAAGCACCGTTATGTTAATTAACAGCGTAGCACGCTACAGTAATTTCTTTAAATACACCTTAAATTGCACTAAGGACGAGTTAGTTTCGACTTCATATTCCACAATTACTAGACCTTTGGTAGAAAATTAATTTAACTACAGTTTTAATGAATTAGTCGTAAAGAGAATGTTAAGAAACAAGTGGAGGAAAAGAGAGCTTAAGATACTTTAATTCTTGCCATTCTCCAAATTTTAAGAAATCTGGACGGTATAAGAAAAAAGCTGAATATAAAGCAGGATCTAAGGAAATGAATGTGCAACTTTATAATGAAGATGATAAAATCCGCAGAGATTCATATCAGTATCAAAGCTTTGCTTCTTCTCATGTTTTCTTTCAAAAATCCCTCGGGAAATTTGTTTATGTTTTCAACATTGATGCAAGGAATATTCTTCTGTGGTATACTTTAAAGTATAAGGTTCTACGTATTATAAAGCTACAATCTCGTATAGCTATAGTATTAAACGTATATGTATCATGAAAATTCATTTTTTGCTTCCTCATAGAGGAAGCTTTGTAGTGGTGACAAAATCCAGTTTCCTAAAAAAGGTTTTTTTTAACATATTTCAAGGGCAATATATCTAATATGATGATCTGAAAAAATGTCCGGATGTGTACATGTGTGTGTATATACGTGTGTATGTACGTATGTCACGATTCTGCAATAACTTAATAACCCGTATACCTACAGATAAATTGATGAAATTTTATGTAGTTATTCGACTATATACCAAAAGTTGAATTTCTTACAAGGGTTTAACAAAATATTAATTTTAAAAATTTTATGCACTTTTATAATTTTCGTAAAATTCATTTTTCCACTATAACTTCTCAAATATTGAAAATTTAACGCTGATGTATAGAAAATGAAGATTCTTTTCATCGAGACGAATCGATTGAAAAATTAATTTTTTGAATATAACTTCTCAACTAATCAAAATTTAATGCTGATGTAAAAAATACTTAATGCTTCCTCTATTAGGAAGCAAATCAAATTTGCTTACAGGAAGCAAAGTGCTCATTGAATGAGTACTAAAGTTGATACAACTTGACAGCTAGTTTAATCAATTTATTGATATAGTAAGTAAGTTTCATGTTTTTTTTTTAAATAAGTCGATGATTAATTTTTAAGGAGTTCAAACGATGGTTCAATTTTAAGTAACAAGCTTTTATAATAAATTTTCAACATAACGAGTTTCCTCTCATCATCTCTTGTACTTGTCAAGACAAAACTGAATGCTTAAGTAATCCCTTTCAACATTCGAAGTTAATTTCATTTGTGGTGTGCCGAAACGCGTGAGCGCGAGAGGAATCTTCAAGTGGGTCGCTACTAGTTCAAATCGCAACAGTGGAACTGTTTATTATCATCAGTCAGAATCTGTCCTTGATTCAAACTTTCTATATGAAAAGATTCTTCAAACTTACCACCGAGATTGCTTCCAACTTCTTTAATAAATGTATGCAAACTCAGTGTTTTTGAAGACAAGTGAGATAGAAGTTAAAAAGTAGAGTTTTGACATCAAGATTAGATACTTATAAAAGAAAAATCACTTTCTTAATTATCAATATCCATAATAATATATGATATAATTCTGTGAGATGCTTTCCAGAGGAAAACCCCTGATAATTGATGTGCACCACACTATAGTTTTATTTAACAGAGTGGTAAACATAAGTTCTAGTTTATTGGTCTCAAGCGACCCGTGGCTTACACTATAAGCAGACTAACTTTTCGTGGTATGAAACACGTACTTCTCTCAACAGTAACGTCTCAAGCTTTGTTTGAAGTGGATAAACTGAAAGGCAGCTTGTGAAAATTCACAATTTTTTAAATGGAAAGAATGCAGCAAACTTTTGAAATTTAATCGACAGTTTTACATCAGCGTCTCATAAAATCATGAAACCTCAGATACGCTGCGGTGCTAACGAAGACAGGCAATTTGGGATCTTTTTTCTTGACTTGTTTACTTCTTCCACCGAAGTAAACATTTTAACCAGGAGACTATCAGAACATGCTTGACCTAATTCATCCTTTTAAGTAGAAAGTTCTTAAAACGTTCCGAAAAATACTCAGAAAAAATAGAAAAGTTTCTAGAAAGAATTTTTATTTGAAAAAAGGGAAAATGTCAGTCATAATTCATTTAAAGAATTTTCTGAATAAAATTGTATTCTGATACAGCCTGAAAGATGCATCAATTATAATGAGCCCACGGATAATATTTTACACTCAGGAGTGTACGAAATATTTACGAAACAAATGTCTCTGTTGAGTGAGGTGGAAGCGTGAATTCTGTCTACTTAGTTGGCCTCTGGGATCAGTAGCGGGTCATTAATCTTTTCTGAACACAAGAGAGAAAACAAACAAATGGAAGAATCGCACATTTATTTCCTCTCCGGTGTATATATTCACTGAAATGGTATAAAATGAAAAAAGATAAGTGTATTTAATTAATAAGAAGCTCCAAGTTTTCAGGACTTACTTCTTGCAGAAATTACTCCAACACATAAAGTTTCTGCACTCTAAATTGAATTTGTTTCAATGAAAACAAAATTAACCAAACTTTCCACTTTAAAATATTAAATGGTAATTCACCGTTAATTGCTAATATACATGCATACGAAGCGAGTCAAATGTAATGCACATGACGCAGAAAATAATTAGAATGCAAATTTACTTAGTAAACAATTAATGAATAATATTCATGTTATTTTGAAAAGATCCTTCGTGTTTATTCTTCCTTTCTCAGATAAAGTGAACAGATTTTCAAGTTACATCAAAAGAGATGCAGAAATACAGGCTCGTAGGACGTTTTCAAAATTAAAGATGAATTCTTTGTTCTAATTTTCGAAAAAAATACATTCCTATGAAAAATAAGGTGATCTCACCTCTTCATATTTTTTAATGCACAACACACACATTTTTTTTCACTCACCGGAAGTTGGAGGTGTTTGGGCGAGTACAAGAGTGATGTAAACAAGAAAGAGGAAAAGTCCACAAGAAACCTTCGCCTCCCGGTGGCGGTTGAGGTTAGTTCGCAAAACACGTTCACTGATCATCGCGAAGCTGAAGGACGAGAGGACTCGACACGTCCCGGCATCCCGACTGAGGGATTGCACTGAGGGATGCCACGATCACCGCCAACGAATTCAACCCCTTTTCCCCCTGGCGCGCGACTCCCAGGCGCAGACGCTTTCCCTTCCCTCGTGTCACATTCGTTTTTCTCTTCATCCTCTTCATCCTTTGCATCCTCTTCATCCTTTCCATTCTACCCTAAAATCTTTCCACTCATCGCGCACCCTTTCTTTCTTTGTTTCTTTCTTTATTTCCTTCTTTCTCTCGAAGTTCTGTTATTCACTTCTCCGCCCTATCTTCACCCTCCTTTTCTCTATTACCGTATATATTACTCTCGCTAGTAATTCCTCTCACTTATCTCTTATCAATAGGACGACATTAATTATCACTCTCAGGAAGCACCTGTGGAACGCCCTATCTGCGCCATCTTTTAGTGCATTCCAACGAACAAAGAAATGTGAGGAGGAATTTCTGAAACGCGAAAGTTCAACTAGATGTGAGAAAATTGAGGAGTTGATCGTTCTTGAATTGTGGTGTATATTTGCTTATGAAATCTTGTGAAACCTTTTGAAATAATTGGAAATATTCTTCAAACCCTTTGAAAACTTTTAAATCATTTGATATCTTTCAAATCTCATCAAATCATTTGATACGATAAATTAACAACTTATGAAATTTTACTCGATCAAACGAACATACTTGAAGTGAAGTTCAATCGAAAGTATGCGAGTACGTCTCGTCAAAATAGAAATCGTGCTGGTTGCACGATTTCAATCCACAGTTTTCAAGTCCGCGCCAAGTTTTCCATGACTCTACCAAGTAAAAAATTTTGCTCGTTAATAGAGCTTTGAATAGAGGATATCAAGACTGAGTAGGCCAATAGGGTACACCTATTGCACCTTCTGCACTATCGGCAATAATTTTTTGTAAAGTTTACTGTATAATAGAGAACGGTAGGAAAGCATAGAATTTTTAACGGCTCAGGAGATGGTAAACGCGTCCACGGCATGTGAATTTGGATCCAGTTTCCACGAAACGAATTTTTGGCATTACGTGTTCCCACTGGAGGCATAAATAAAAGCCCTGTTGGAAGTAAAAAGATAGAAAAGAATAGTGATTTTAGAGATTTTCTATCCTTCCCAAGTGTACACTTTGCATCCATGGATTGCAAAAGGGATAGAAAAAAAGGAATGACCTGGATAGGCGTGGATAGAAGGATACGGAAAGATAGAAATATATGGAGATTCAAAAGGAAATAAATTATTGTAGAGATAAAAATAGATTAGCATGGATATATGGGAAGGACACATTTGGATACATTTTTTTCTTTCTATTTCAATCCTGAATATTGAAAAAGATTCAAATAAATAGACTTTCTATCTTTTTACTTCCAACAGGGAGTCTATATCGAATTCACCAAAGGCTATTTTTATTTCTTCGAAGGCCCAAGGAGCCAGTTCCCACTCGGTTTCATTCGGTAAGGTACGCGATTGGATGTATGTTGCAAAAATCCATGTGCCGCGGTCCTACCACCACGACCATATTTCCCTACATACTCCATTCAGTTTTGGGAAGAGGAACTAGGTCGCGTCTCGGTTAGTCATCGAAAATTATCGAGATACCAAGTAGGTAAACAAGTCAGGGCCGTATGTACCAGTGTTCGCAACGCGAGCTCGGTGGGCTCCACAATAATATACTAATGAAATTATCCACTTAGAGTACTTCCCACTTTGTTGCTACTGTACTGTCAAGCACTGCCGAGTTCGCAGAGCCTCTTCTCTCAACTACTCACCTCTCCTCATCTATATTTGGGAGCGAACCCAACTTCTAAGGAAGTCAATAATCAGGCGGACAATAATCGCGATTCCAATGTAATATTGATATGGTGTTTCGACTCTTTTCGACTTCACCAGCCGTGAAGACTGTTGCCACTGCAAACTGCACCCCAACCTGAAAGGGAAGCATTTGTAAAAATTTCAATTAAAAATTGTTTGGGGTTGATTGGAGTAGTTACTAGTAGGGTGAATGTTTTTTATTTACCAGTGGATATCGGGCAACACTGATGATACTATGGACGTAAGCTTGTCAAAATTCCCCTTTTATCTTAGTGAAGACAAGAAATATTCCCTTTCTAGTTTTTAGGTGTAAAGGGACCCATATTTGACGGCTGGACATGCAGCCACTATGGTACCTACAAACTTTACTAGTTCTCTAAAATCTTGAAGTTTTTAGAGTTATTAAATTTTAGTAAAGTAATCTGGTAAATTTTTTTCTTAAGACATGTCTGACTCATGCCTGATTTTACTTCCATGTTCAGTTTTGGAGCTTGGAGTATTTGACAGTTTATTGACGTTGGACTTTTTTCCAAGAGCTCCTTCTTTGGATCTGTGGAGAGTCCTTCTTCCAGGATATTGGTCCATACTTTCGAGAGTGACGTATAAACTTCGGGACAAAATTTGGCATTGTCCTCAACATTAACCAAAATATTCAAGCTTTTAGGAGTCTGGCCATTCAGCTTTTAGGACGACTGCTGCTAGACGAGCTGCAACATAATTTGGAAGAGAAACAACGGGAAAATCGATTATCATTATGGTGAGTACATCTGTCGCCTTCCCGGTAAGAAGGTTTACATTAAAAAGTATTAACAAATTTAATGTTTCCAATGACGATGTGACAGTTAGATAATTCTTTTAAATCTCTTTTTTGTCCTCGCGTTTTAATCTCTCCAATAGTGCAAATTATTTCTTAAATTGTATCCCTTTCAGTACCCATAGACGAACAGATTTTTGTGAATATTTTTTGATACCACAAAGCAACTTTGAAACACAAAATTTTGAATCCCTTATTAATCTGCACTTTTAGACATTTTTCTTCACCGTTTTTTGAATAATTATGAAGTAAAAATCTTTTAAGAACTCAGTATTAGTAATTTTTCGTTGTCGGAATTGATTTCCACTCATATAGTATTGGTGCAAAATAATTTAAAAAAATTTTTTTCACGATTTTTTTTTTAGATGAATAGAATTTAAACAAAGCGAGTATTGGATCCTGATTTTTCTCGACTTCTATTCGGGAATTAAAAATGAAGGACAAAAAAGGTATTGTTAGGAATTGACAATTTTCAATACCTTTCAATGTAAGTCTTATTACCGGGTTCGCTACTAGACTTAAAACTAGTTGTTTACGGTGTATGGAATTTTCGAGACAAACGAGAGTGAGATCTACTCGATCTGTGAGAATCTGAACGCGACGAATTTCTCGAATTTCTCTCACCGGCGTTTTGATCATGCCGTGACGTACTTCGCAGGTTACGCTCATCACTTTTTTTTTAACTTTTCCAGTATTATTATGTGTTATGTGCTATGTGTTCTATCATGTGATAGAGATCGTGATGCGGACTGTGAACGACGACGATTGTGACGTGACGAGCCTCCATAGTCTCACTTGTCATCATGTTCTGTCATTTTCGACTCGTTTTTTGAGCCAGCTACTTTCTTAACCTTTTGTCGTAGGAGTGTTATTTCCTTGAGTGGAAAGTCGAGGTCCGCTTCGACTGACCTTTTCCAATGTCCTTTGTCGCTCCTATATAATATGCCTCTCTAGAGCTTCGTACATTTTATTTTACAAAATATTGAATTAGTTTTCTTAATAACTTAACTTTCATAAAATTTACTTATTATACATATAGATGTTTCTTAAATTATTTTATATTCTAACACAACCCATATAGAATTGTATGGTAGAATCCTCAAGTGTAACGTTACAATATATTTGTTGTTATAAGCTTATTGGAAATACAGAAAACAAGAATTTTAAATCATACGTTAATTAACAAAAATATTGATGCACAAATTATAAATGATTATATTTAAAAAGTTCATACATATTTTTCAAATTATTCGAAAAAACTTCACTATTCTCTCTTTCACAGTACCAGGATTCGAACCCTGGACAAAATTAAATTGATTGGTTTTAAAAAAAAAATAATGATTATAAAAGACTAATTAAGTACGAACTTAACGTGTCTATCTATAACCACTTACCTTTTATTTTACAAAATGTTGAATTAGTTTCGTTAGCAACTTCACTTTCATAGAATTGACTTATTTATACATATAGATGTTTGTTAAATTATTTTATATTCTAACACAACCCATATAGAATTGTATGGTAGAATCCTCAAGTGTAACGTTACAATATATTTGTTGTTATAAGCTTATTGGAAATACAGAAAACAAGAATTTTAAATCATACGTTAATTAACAAAAATATTGATGGACATATTATAAATTTTAAACAATCAAATTTAAAAAGTTAATATATATTTTTCAAATTATTGGAAAAAATTTACTATACTCTCTTTCACCGTACTAGGATTTGAACCCTCGACAAAATTGTATGGTAAAAAAAAAAAACTAGTCACAGTAATGTTGTTATAAAGTGCATAACTTAATACACAACGCTACCGCGACATACCTTCAATTTTGCAAAATGTTCAATTAGTTTTCTTAGTAACGTAACTTTTATAGAAGTTACTTATTTATACATACAGAAGTTTCTTAAATTATTTTATATTCTAACACAACCCATATAGAAATGTATGGTATAATCCTAAAATGTAACGTTAGGATCCTTTTTTGTTATAAACTTATTGAAAATACACAAAAAAATAAATTTAATTCGTATGTTAATTAACAAAAACATTTATGCTCAAAATATAAATAATAAACAATCAAAAAGTTAATATATATTTTTCAAACTATTCAAAAAAAATACACTATTCTCTCTTTCACAGTATCAGGATTCGAACCCTCGACGACACTTTTTGGTTTTAAGAAAAAATCTAGACACAACAGTAGTACACATTAAGTGCATTACTTAATGTATACACCTATAGTGCCATTACCTTCAATTTTACAAAATGATGAATTAGATTTCTTAGTAACGTAACTTCTAACTTTATATGCATTTTTCTTACATTATTTGATATGATAGAACATATGCCATATTGAATGATAAGACTTACATAAAATATACACATAATATATTTTTGATGCTTCAATTTAATTTATTAGAAATACAGAAAAAAATAAATTTAATTCATACCTTATTTAAAAAAAATATTGGTGCACAAATTATAAACTATAAATAATTATATTTAAAAAGTTAATATATTTTTTTTAAATTATTCGAGAAAAATTCACTATTCTCTCTTTCACAGTACCAGGATTCGAACCCTTGACAAAATTGTTTGGTTTTAAAAAAAAAATGTAGGCACAGCAGTGTTACATATTAAGTGCATAACTTAAGATACAGCGCTACTGTGCCAATACC
>UCOK01018521.1:0-80454 GCA_900474325.1 Synergus umbraculus | reverse complement strand
AAAACGTCTGTCAATTTTTTGCCCACTGGGATGTTTAGCAGATTCATTACAATGTCTGTTTTAACAGATTCAATAAAATATCTTGGTAACCAGATTTATTTAATAAAATACTGTTTATGTGTAGATTTTCTTTCTAAAAGTGCCCTAAAATTCGTTAATATTATCAGATTTTTTCCGATTCGATATACAAGGTGGCGCATTAAAATCAGAAGTTAGCTCGAAGATACCCGGGGGACGAATAGGCAGTCGGTTTCTACATAGGGTAACTAACACAGTCGCGTGGTATTAAGTCATTATGTTCGGGCCCGGTCCTAATAATACCCTTGGCTGCAGAGATGGCCAAGTGAGCGAGGTCGCGTCCATCTATCCGCCTCAACGTGCCGCATCCTCTTCTTCTCGCCAGAGGATCTCAACTCTCACCCCCTCCCAGAAACTTCTCCCACCTACTAATCATAAAATCCACCTGCGACTCGCTTATGCAAAAGATCCCTCTTGTTTGACGAATTGAGTTCGAATTTTAATTTTATCGAAGGCAAATGAAGCGTACAAGTTATTGCTTCTCATCCGAGGTTCTCAATTTAAAGTTATTTCGTTGACGAGAAAATTATTTTCTTAATTTGTACTTGAAATCTTTAAATAACTATAAAATTCTCAAAACAAACATTACTTTATCGCAGAAAATGTTGGAATATTTTACAAATGTCCTTTCAGTTTTTTTTTGTTCGATAATAGAAAGCTGAATAATGATTAAGAGAAGCTGCTTGAGAAGTGTTTTCTTATTCGTCGCGACTATGTCTCGAGTTCTGCCGGTAACGAGACAATAATTATAGCTTTTCTAGATCCATTTTCCGGACACTGCGCCACTTCAATTAACGGCTAAGCGTCCGAGTTGCTTATCACCGAGACTCTTGCTCGGTTAATTTTAATTGCAAGTGCGATCAACACTGTGACCCCTGAAAAATACAGACTGACCTCCACTATCTTTTTTATTTTTTAGAACAAAAAAATAGTATTTCCAAAATGTCCCAAATATATTTACAAAATCTCTAATAATATTAAGCGTTGCAAGGCTCGAAAAATGATTGATTGGCTGTTTTATGGCAACAAGTTTGCTTGCTTTTCTCTATCGTCTGCGAAACGAGCCACCAATCTCTTTTCAGCTTATGTCTGTTATCACGAGCAAAAGATAACATCACAGCGAAATAATTAATGCGCCACGAAGCAACGGCCGATCGGCAGCAACCATCGAACTGGTTTCGTTCAGATAACTGGTTTTATACAATTAGCATAAATATCGATGATGGCCAGCTAGGTAATGAAAAATCGCCGGTTTGAATATCACGGTGATTACAGCCGCATTGATGCACATGCACAATTTTTCCAAGTAGGGAAATGTCCTCGGTTTCCGGCGATGATCGTAAATGCAGAAGCAAATGTCGTTACAAACTTGGAAACATACCCAAAGGTGTTTTCGATAAGCATAGGTGATTCTTCTTCAAGATTAAAATCAGCCTCTGGACTCGCCAGGATTTACTAGTCAATTAGAAATTGCGAAATTCGAAATTAAAATTAACTTTACCTCCCAACTCGAGTAATTAGAAACTATTAGGGATATGTGTTATCTACCGAGAAATACAGGAATAATTTTGTTTAATTAATATGAAATGCAGGAAATGTTCTCCGTTCGTAATTATATTTATATACATATTTTGGCAGTAAAAGTCAAAACCAATGTTTTTCATTCATTCATTGGAAGTTTTTTAACATTTTTTGTTAAACCATGTTTGCTTTGTCAGATTCTGTACCATATCTGTTTTAGCAGATTCTCCACAATATCTTCTTTAGCAAATTCTATACCATATCTTTTGTAGCAAATTTACTATATTTGCTTCCTCAGATTGTTTACCAAGTCTGATGTACCAGATTCTATATCAAATTTTATATAACAGATTATGTCCCATATCTACTTTAAAATAGTCTACACCACAAATAGACTATATTCCATATCTAATTTATCATTTTCTGCACCATATCTAATGTAGCAGATTTTGTATCAGATCTGCTTTAACATTTTCTACCAGATTTCGTACCATACCTGCATTAAGAGAATCAGTATGTACCATATATCTACTTCAACATATTCTGCATCATATCTGCTTTATCAGGATCTATACAATATCTGTTTTAACAGATTTTGTCTCGGATTTTGTACCACATCTTCTTTATCAGATTCTGTACCATTACAGAAAAAACAAAGACGGAAAGTATTTACAGCTGAAATCAATTTTTAGGCTGAATTTAAGTCTTAAGTCAGTTTTTAGTCTTGTTTTAAGACTAAGAAATCTGAAAACTGAATTCAGTCTAAAGACTGAAATTCATCCTAAAAAATGATTTCAGCTGTAAACACTTTCAGTCCTTGTTTTTTCTGTGATACCTGCTTTAGCAGATATGATTCAAACAAAAGCGTTTGGTAAATAAAGAAATACGTCACAGCCTCAATTACTAGACGGGTGTCGAGATTGTAGTTGGACAATGAGATTTCCCCATCCTTGGAGAGATATTTACTCGGTCTCCTGGTAAATCATTAAGGACGTTAAATATGAGTCGTCTTTCGGTACTTTTGCTTTCGAGGCGAGGCCAGTAATGACTTCATCAAGACGCTAGTCTGCCAGGATGTTATTAAAGTAATTACGGCGCCTTGTCTCTCCTCTGCACCCCCTTGCCATTCAACCTCTTCTTTATCCACCACTTTTGATTTCAAGTTCAGGATGAGTTATCCCTTCTAACTTTATGTTCTTCATCACGCAACCTATTTGTAATACTAATAATTAAAGGGGTGAGAATTCATAGATTTCTGTATAAAAATATCCCGATTCAGAAGAAATATATACTTATCACACTTTTTGATTAGAGTTATTTAAAATTAAAAGATAAAAGCATTTTATTTAGCCTTGCTCCTAAAGAACAATGGTAATGCGCCAGTTAAAAGAAGAAGGCAATTAAAAGAGCGCAATTACAACGAAAAGGAATCCGCACCGCAGTTTAATTAAATTAGTGTTTTTCTCGGATTCTCTGATCCATTTAATTAATTGGTACTCGGAAATACAAAACGCGTAATTTGTTCTTTGAAATCTAAATTAAATCTGATAATAATTTAGGTAAGGAGTTTTATTAAATTTTTATTATCAGACTGATCTTGATATTTATTTTCTATTTAAAGATAGAATAAAGAGAAAGAAGTTTCATCGAGTTCAATCTAGAAATTTGATATTTAAAGTAACAGTCAAACTTTTTTCATAAACCCCAGAAAACCTGTGGTCCTCGACTCTCTTTTCATTTTCTAACTAGGTCATTTCTTCGAACTAAGAAAGTACAGGTGCACCAGGTGATGCTAACGATGTTTGGCCTCTGGTAAACTTTCGAAAAATATACGACCCTAGATTACGTAGTCGAAATTCCTCGTTTTGTCAAGGACTAAGAGATAATGTCTTGATCCTTTGATCGCTATCTAAAATGTCTTCATTCTTGTTAAACAAGTCTTCAGGAAGTGAACACACAATCCTCACGAAAATGAACACCAATTACGCCCAATTTAGAATTCTAGATACGAGACAAGATTACGAAAAAAAATTGCAACTGTTATTCCTGAATTTACAAAATAATTCCTGCATACGAATACGAATATGAATACGATTAATTCATAATTTATCAGATTCAAGAAAAAAGTAATTGTGAAACTAAAATATCAATTTTTGAATAAAAAAAGAAAAGAATAAAAGATACTTTTTCTCTAGTCAATTATTTAGAATTCGAAAAATCGTGATGTACAGTAGCATCGAGAGAGTCATTTTGGAATATCTATCATAATTTAAGGATTGCACAGTAGCTGCATAAGGCAAGCTATAATGACAGTAATTAAGGGTGGTCTCGTCGCTGAAAAAATAAAACCTCCAGTAATTGCAGCACTTCTGTCTCTGGTCAGTATGCACCTCTCATTCCTTCACTCCTTTTGATACGTTCAGAGCCACATTTAGTCTCCTTCAATTGTAGAATCCTAATTAGAAAAGGAAAAAGGAAGCTTCAACATTTCTATTTCCCCTGCCTTTAATTATTTCCCTCGTTCTTCTTACGAAAATTGAAAACCTGACTGTTTAATTTATCTTGAAATCCAAGGCACATTTCATCCTCTAAAGTAAATGGAATTTGTATTTACAAAGAAGTGCACCAAGGTTCAGTTATTTTCATTAAAAGAACCGTTATCCCAGTAGCGAAATGCGATTCATATTAAACTAATGTTTAAAAAAATGCATTTCAAGATCTGACGCGGAATTAGAATTTAGCAAATATTAATAAAAATTTATAAATTGCCTCCAAGATCTTGATCCCTTTTTATTCCTGTTTTCTTACGAACTTTGACATCTTTGACCTTGACCTCGCCTTTGTATTTATGAGAAAATAAGTGAACTTAATTTTTTTTAAATGAAAGGCAATTAAAAGCGGCACTTTTAATAATAACGACGATTCTCGCGTAAATCACTTCGCCGAAAGTGAAGTTAGGTTACACTAAGCTCTCAGCTGGCATTAACTAACTGGTTAACTGGTCTCCTGGAGCAGGACGTCTTCATCATGCGAGGGTATCCGGGGCCGGCTAATGTCTTTATTACCACGTCCGAGTCCCGAGGGCGCGAAGGGAAGGGAGAAGCCAACGACAAGAGAGAAAGAAGAATAAAAAAATAGCAAGAGAGTACAAAAAAATCTCTGAAGAGAGGAGAAGGGAGAGGAGAGGCCTGAAGCGCATCTTTTTCGCACGCTCGTGAAGTCTCAGCTTTATGGCCGAGGCACAAGACCAACTCGTATAAAATCTTTAGATAGGGAGGCAAGGCGGCTATGATTTTGAATTTTAACATCCCTCCGGAATCTAAAATATATGTTTTCTCCTTGTAGCTACTTTGAAAATCGTTTAGCTCCAGTTCAACTAAAGATAAAATGGAAAATAGTAAATAAAAAAAATAACAATAAATTTTAAAAATCATATAAAACTGTTAATTAATTAATACTGATAAATAATCGTCCGAGAATAATAATAATTCATCATCCTTCAATTCACACTCTCAATGTCCAAAATCCTCCCCAGACCAGTTTCAGCTCCTCTGACAGGCAAACATTTCTTATCTCAAGATTCCTTGTTCGTCTCGCCGATTCTGCGATTAGAATGATGTATGACTTTCGTCCTTACAATCTTGGTCGATTGGCTTCTGGATCCCGCCGTGTGCTGACCGCCTCGTGACAGTTTTGGGAGGTCGTGTTTAAAAGACGAAATACGAGTTGGACTCCCCAGGTATCACCAAGCCGATAAAGACAGGTGCGTGGACGTCACGAGGCGGTCGACTCCTGATAGAGTTATTATACCTAGGCAGGTGAATCTCTCGATTTAGCTGCGAGCTCTCCTCTAATTTGTTTTCAAAATTCGTGAACATCATCAGCCTTGTAAATTTTTAATCAGAGATCCACTTCTTATCTTCAGGCACTTAAATACCCAAACCAGAATTTAATCTTTATTTTCCCATTAAAGAGATAATTATAGATTCATAATTTTAGAATAAGAAGAATCTATGACTATTGATTAAAACCTCTCTATATTATAAAGAGATTCATCGCCAACACTGCTTCAGGAATCCAAACACTGCCCCCCCTCCCCATTCCTTAAGGTTTTTCCATTCTTCTTAAAAAGTCTTCCTTACGAAGTACTAATACCCTAAGATCCTATTTGTAATCTTTATAATCTCTTTAATCCCTTCGTGCCTTATTTTTTTTCTCCTCCCCCTGAACTCCCCTCTCTCCTCATCACACCTAAGAACACACAATCTATATTGTTGGATTATTTCAACAGCTAACGATCTAAACGCCATTTACGATTGCCAAACAATCTTCCCTCTTCACATACCTACTCTACCTCCTTTCCCCCTCATCAACACTCCCCCTCCCCCTCAAAACTTCTGGAATCCATATGCAGCCTCCTCGTTCCCTTCCCTTTTCTATCATCTCATATTTTGTATTTATAGTCCCTTTAACCACCTGCAAATTTTTAGATGACACAAAATTTGGACCCCCTCCCCTATACCTTTTCCCCCCTCTCTTCATCCCTCCTATGAACCACAATCAATATAGCTGGATTATTTCAACAACTAACGATCTAAACGCCATTTACGATTGCCAAACAATCTTCCCTCTTCACAAACCTACTCTACCTCCTTTCCCCCTTATCTACACACCCCCTCCCCCTCACCATTTTTAGAATTCATATACTGCCTCCTCCTTCCCTTCCCTTTTCTATCATTTCATATTTTATATTTATAGTCCCCTTAATCACCTGCAAATTTTTAAATGACATTAAACTTGAGCCCCTCCCCTATACATTTTCCCTCTTTATATACCTACTCTACCTCATTTCCCCCTCATCTACACTCCCCCTCCTCCTCACAATTTCTAGAACCCATATAAAGCCTCCTCCTTCCCTTCCCTATCATCTCATAATTTAAATTTATAGTCCCCTTAACCACCTACAAATTTTTAGATGACACAAAACTTGGGCCCCCTCCCCAATCTTACAAAGCCTCGCCATGCTTAGTTCCCCTTCACTTTCAACCCCTTCCCACAATGTACTCCTTTTTACCATCGCATATATCACCTCTCCAGATTTCTTCCTGACCCCTCCTCAGTACAATATCCCATGCCCCACCCATTTCTAGTGCCATAGAAATGGAGAGGGGATTTTTTTACTATCTGAGATTATTTTATTCAATATCTCTCACCCCTGAAATCCCCTTACTCCCACCAGTTTATAATGGAATACCGCCCCTCAACTTCTTTACTGCCCCTCCGCTTTATACCTCATCTATAATTCTACCTTTATATATAGTACGAGTATTATCTAGATATACATATATATTAAAAATTTCTGGTTTAAAAAAGAAATAGAATCAAAAATTCAGAAAATCTTTACGAATCAAGTTTTTAACTTTTTCCTAAAAGCCAAGTTTTCAAAAATTAAAAAAAATTAAAAAAGCCATTTACAAATTTATCACCTCCTAATTGTATAACAATAATGAAACGAATATTTCAAATTGAAGTGTAAAGCTTCCAGTTTACAATAAGTGGAAGTGAAAAGAATAGAGAAAATAAAATACGGAAAGAACTTGAGGAATTTTTGTAAATAGGGGTGTCGGTATATCCCCTTGTGTTAAGTGTGATATATTTTGGATAATTAGATGGGTTTGGTATTAGACGTGGCGCCGGAAGAAGGCAAAAAAAAAAAATCGCCGAGTTCGGCCATATCCCGATAAAGTCATCTTGGTTTCCTTCTGCGGAGGAACCACCTGTCCTAACCCAATTACACAAAGGCAAAACTACCATGTCGGCTGGCGTATCCTGAGGGTATTCGAGAAAATTATCCACGCTAGCGTTTCGGTGATTATACCGGCAGAACTGATGGGTTCGAAACTTAGGCTTTATTACAGAGAAGAGCGTACCTACACGCTCGATCGAGACGGTTCGCGAGTCGAGTCGATACGCCCCAAGTTCAATGTAATAACTCAATTCGTTTCTCCAAAAGCTGAATCAGTCCCTCGGCACACGTGGCTATGTACAATGGAATACCTCCCATAATAAAGAATAATAATACAAGATTCCAAAATTAAGTCCCAAATATATAGGACACAAAAAGATAAATCCCAAAAATATAGAATGCAAAAATAAGTTCCAAAAATATAGGATACAAAAATAAGTCTCAAAAATAGGGCACAAAACGTAATACTGAATTATAGAGCCTAAAACATAAGGTTCCAAAATTTAACATCTCAAAATAAGACCCAAAAAATTTAGGGTGCTAAATATATTCTCACAATAAGTCCTAAAAATAAATCCCAAAAGGTAAGACTCAAATATAGGACATAAAATAAAGTCTTAAAATATTATACCCAAAAATTAAGACCCTAAAGATGTATAATCCCAAAATAAGTCCCAAAATAATGCCCCAATATAAAATTTCAAAAATAGAGTCCCAAAAATAAGATTTAAATGCAGGATACAGAAAAAGAAAACCAAAATTCAAAAGTCAAGAGATAAGATCCAAATAAGTCTCGAAAAGTAGGACTCAATAAAATAAGACTCGAAAAAATAAGGCCCGAATATTACGAGTAACGGACATTCGACTGAAAATATAAGGGGTTCATCACGGGACCCAAAAAAATTCTCGATAAAGGTTGACACCTATGAATGAGGCGCTCAAGGATAATGGCAATATAATGAGACTTTTTTCTGTAAGGAAATAATTATTTTAGACGATTCCTTTTAAGGTCCTAGTTCGAGAAATGATACAATTTTCAACGAAACCAGCAATTGGACCGTATCATTGCCACTGAAGATCGCAAAAACGAAGAAAAAAAAAAAAGGACAGTGTCGGGGATTTTAGAGAAGCATCAGATCATACAGGCACTATTATTATCCCAATGGCAGGGCATAATTATCTAGGCGCCGACGATCGTTATTTTTCGGGATCCCCAAGGACAAAAACCCAAGTCACAGATGATCCCGTTTTTCGAATAATTAGGGAAAACCAGGTGCAACTTGCTTCACGATGTTCTTGGAATTTTTTGTATTTTAGTCTAATGCAATGAGTCCCGCAAAATATAAATTCTATACAAGTTCCAAAAATATAAGACCCAAAAGAGAGCGACGATAATTTATAATAAACTGTATGGAAATCAGCACAAATCTGCAAATAGTAGGAAAAAAATAAGGCCCAAAACAAAGAAATCCAAATATAAGGTCAAAGTATATGTGATCTCAAAAATTAGACTCCAAAATACAAGACCCAAAATAAAATAAACTTAGAGGCTTAACAGTACAAATATGCAAAAATGTTGGTGTCCTGTATTTTGTGTCTTACATTTTGAATCTTTGGGCCTTTTTTGTCTTGAAAAAAGATCCAACATTAACTCAAAATAGGATATTCAAAATATAAAATCCCAAATACAGGGCAAGAAATTAAAATTCACAATCTCCGAAAAAAAAACTCAAACTACATAGGACCTATAAAAATGAGACCCAAAAAAGACAGAGACACTAGATTGAGGAAAATATATTCAAAAATAATATCAAAATTCAGGACAAAAGGTCCTTTTTGAAATCTATTGGCTCTTAAAGTAAATCAGTGAGATCTCAATGATTAATTGTCAGTAATATTTCACTGATTTTCAGTGGAATTTCCGAGTTGATAAATTAGTAAAAATTTCACTGTCAATCAGTGAGATATCACTATTTCACCCGCGTTGTGATTATTTCACTGATTAATTCAGTTTAAGAAAGTAACCAAAGATACAGATAAGGATTCTGACGTATTTTTTTTGGTAGGAAGCCTCTTTGGCGGAGGTGTTATGGGTACTCAGGTAGCAACTCGTATATGTTCCTCAAGGCTATTATTTCATCGTGGTCCATTCTCGAAAGTATCGATAATGTCGCTCGGTCATTGACGGTTACTGAATCTTAAGAAGGTGCTAAGATGGAAGCTGCAGGTGCGACTATATTCTCAAAGTGTACCGAACACGATGTAGCATGACGAATCATTTTCTATCTTTGATCATCTTCACCCATCTCGGTTTCATAAAAAAAAATCGGGTGATCATCTTCACAATTTTTAAATGCTCATTAGTTTTAATTCTAGGCAAAGTTAATGGAGAAAAGAGCCTTGCGCAATTTACCATCTCTATTAAGAGATAATTATAATATAATGGAATATAATAGAACATAATACAGTACAATTAAAGAGATGCCTAAGCAAAGTGTCTATTGTGTGGGAATTTAAGTAAATTCGAGAATTGTCAGGGAATTGAAAAAAATCTGGGAATTTTCATTGACCTTTTTAGAATTCTTTAAAAATTCCTTACAATCTTAAAATACTTTCAAGTTAATTTTTTGAAATTCAGTCCAACCTTTAAGAATTTTATTTAAATTACTTGAAATCTCTTCAAAATTTGTTCAAATTCCTTAAATCAATTAGAAATTCTTTAAAGTCACGTAAAATCTGTTGAAATACTTTCAAGTTTTTTTAAAGCCATTTATAATTTCTTAAAATTCTTTAAATTTTGAAAATCTCTTAAAATCCCTTTACTGGAAAATCACTTGAAATCTCTTGAAATCCCTTCAAACTCAATCAAATCTTTTAAAATAAATTTTAAGTAACTCACTTGAAATTATTCAAAACCACTACAAATGCCTTGAAATCTCGTGAAATCTTTGCCAAATCCTAACACCTTTTTCAATTCTTTAAACATTCCTGGAAATTCATAGAAATCCTTTAAATATTTTAAATCCTTCCAAGTTCTTTGACATCTCATCGAATCTTTAAAAATTCTTTAAAATTACTTGATATATCTTCGAAATCTTTTAAAATTTATTATAATCCTTTTGAATTGCTTAAATTTTTTTATATTCCTCAAAATCCTTCAAAAATTTCTTGTAATATTGTAAAAATCCTGAAAATGTCTTAAATTATTTAAAAACACTTTAAAATTCCTTAAACTCACTTGAAATCTCCTGAAATATTATGAAATGTCTTAAAAATAATTAAAATCTTCTGCATTCTTTTAAAATCCCTTCAAATTCTTTAAAATCTTTCATAACTTTTTAAACGAGTAAAATATATTGAAATTGTTTTCGTGCATTTTTAAAAAAGAAAAGGTTTTTTCGTACTAATTAGCATAAGATTTTAGCGTAATATTTAAATATATGAAGTACAGAATTATTTTATTATCAAGTTTAATAAGTAGACTTGAAACTTAAATTGTACGTGCAAACGTATGCATGGTACTGTTTAAGGCTTCTCGCTCGATAACTGAAGTTAAGCAAGACTTAGATTCGGTTATAATCGGATGGGGGGCCATTGCCTTAATTTCTGAAAATTTTACTTTAATAATTATTTAATAATAATAATTAATCTGAATCTTAATTAATAATAATCTTAATCTTTAATAATTATCGGCGTTGTCGTCTCGTCCTTGCTATCAATCTATCATGTTTAAAAATTTTTTTTATCAATTTATTTTAATGAAAATTTACTTTAATCGAGTCGAAATTACTCCATTCTTCAATTATCGAAGAAATAGTAGCCCGACTCTGAATCTGCGACGTCCTCCCTATCTTGAAGTGTTTCAATCAATCTTGAGAAGCAAGGCCAACGAGACCATTGACATTCTCGTTAGCGGATCGAAGAAGCTTGAAATCGAATTGGTGGTTGGCAAGGGATTTTTTTTAAGTCATAGGCAAGTAGCATTTTCTCAAGCGATTACCCAAAGATTAAGAAAAGGAATAAATTAAGGACGTAATAAAAGGGAGATAAAAAAGGAGTTAAATATTGAAGTTCTTTTCGCTTAAAAAGTGAGATATATTGACACAGTATCACTTTTAGAAAGAGATGCAACAAGCAGATTCACAGAAGAGAGAAAAAAGATGTGAATGTCGAGGAAATTGAAAAATCCGAATGAAAGAGACTCTCCTAATTCAAAACTTTTTCATTCACTGGATGATTCAGCTTCTCGTTTATATCGTCACGATTTTCTTAACTAAATTTCCTTTCCTTTCCTTTTTTAATTTTTGAATTAAAAAAGTATTTCAAGAGATTTATAAAGTTTTTAAGGAATTTCAAGGGATGAAAAGACTTCAAAGGATTTTTGAAAATCCAAAAGATTAATTTTAAAAAAGATTTAATTTCAAGTAATTTGAAAGGATTTCATTTGATTTCTTCCACATTAGAAATAATTCCATGAAATTTCCTAAAATCACTTAAAATCTTTTGAAATTTAGAGAAATCTTCGAACAATCCCTTTGGTAACTCTTTCAAACTTTTTAAAAAATCTTTTAAGTTCCTTAAAATCAGTTAAATTACTTAAAATATCCTGAAATTCTATAAAATCATCTCAAGTCTCTTTGAAAACCCTTGAAAGTCACTTGAAATCTTTTAAAATCTCCGGCAATGCCGGGTACATTTCTACTAATAAAAAAATAAAAACAAACTCTATAAAATATTCTCCCGTTAAATCACCCAGTATATAAACAAAAAGAGACTTGTCTCGATTTTCCGCGCGTATTTAATTTAACTTTGTCCTCGTTTTAACCGCTTTTCCAATTTTCCCAGCCCACGGAGTCGAGCTCAGTCATAGGATTAAACCATGGGCGGTGAGGCGAGAGGTTCGAGTCTCGATAGAGAATATAGAGCTTTCCTATCTTTCTATTTTCTCTATTAAAGTCACCGAGAGATGACCTGAGATACGATTTCGCTAGACTTCTGTAGTGTGGAAAATATTGAGTCGAGTTTCTCATGTCTAGAATATTGTTTTCCTTGAGAAAAAGGTCATCCGATTCTCATTTTCTTTTTTTTTTTTTTGCGAAAAAGAAACCCGAAAGAAGTGAACCTCAGATGATCGATATTTTTCTTTAATTGTCGATATTTTAACATCGATATATCCCTACCGATATATAGATGTTTCATATCGATAAAAAGTTATATAATAAAAGAACTAAACATTTTTTTTTAAATTGAATTTAAAACTGTTCCTCAATTTTTTTAAATAAATAAAAAATGTGATTTAAAATTGACGCTGAAGGTTTAACTCAATGTTGTACGTCATTCTAATCTCTAAATCTCTAATTAAAAAATCTCTTACTAAAAAAGTGGTGTAACGAAATGTCTCGAAAATCTCGTATACATTGTTATTGCGAACCTGATTGGTTTTTTAACGACTTGAAATTGTAGAAAGGAAAATAAAATAATCGCGCGCGTGTTTGATTGCTTGTCCCTTAAAATTACAAAAAAAGTCTTCAAAACCCTGTAACATTAGTTAAAATCTCTTATATAATTGCCAAAAACTTCTGAACTTACTTATTGACGTAAAAAAGACAAACTTTATAATTCAAAAAAGAATATTTTGATTCTTTTCGATTTCTTTTCTTAAAAAAAATTTTATCTGAGTAATTCATTCGTTTTGCATTTTACATGATTTAATTTTCTTTCGTTGCGATCTTGGGTTTAAAAATCAGCCGTGAATGTACTGCCGACGCGTTTTGAGTAGTAGAACAAGATTTCTACCTAGTGATAATTTCAAGCCGCGACGCAGAATTCCGCGCATTTCAAGTCAGCATTCCCCAAGTGGGACCAATCTGTAATCTCGAGTAAAGTTGATCGATTGCGCGGATGTTTTTAAAGAAAGACTCCCTCTTCCCCTCAACGATCTTAGATTATAGATCGAGGCATCCATCCCTGTAAATTCTCTATCCGAAATAGATCGCTCTCGGGACACTTTGAGAAAAAAATGGGTGTTTAGTGTCGAGATCTGTATCACGAAACAGTTGACATGGACGTGTGAGAGACACAAAAAGGATGAAAGGAAAATGAGAATGTAAAAAAGAAGGAAACACGAATCAGAGAAAGGTGTCACCTACAATTAACATGTCTCGAAGAAATTAAGGTACAAGTGTTTGGATCTTCTTCTTGCAAATCCAAATGGAAGATTTCTGTAAATTTAGAGATGCTAAAAGAATCTCTGTAACTTTTATTACTGTTTGCATTTCACGATAGATGAAAATACACTTGAGTGTAAGGGACACTTTAGAGTATAAAAGAATATTTAATCACTCTTAACACAGTTGACCTGTTTACAAGAATTTCATCAACTCAGAAATATGAATTCATATCGCTTCATTTGTATTTAATGAGAGTTCCAACAAAGAGATTTTGATGTAGTTGGAAATAATATAAAAGGAATGACAATAATGTAAAGAGAACTTCATAACAAAATGACTCTCAACAGAAAATTATTATGAATAAAGAAAGGTCAAATGGAAAACTAGATGGGCTTTATTTTCCCTTCATATCCTGCAATGAATTTAACATCATTTTAATATGAATAAAAAGGTCCGTAAAGTATTTTCCGAAACACTGGGTTGTATAATATATAGTTTAAAAATATACCGGAATTAAATATAAAAATATAAAGACCATTTTCTTATTTATTAAAAAGATATCTGTAATACGCTCAAATAACTGTGTACCACTTGATACCGCCCACATTTTTTATTGACTGTACGCCTCTTGACCACGCCCATTTTGCCTGTACAACTCAGAACCGCCCACTTCTTATCTGGCTGTACCAATTAACCACGCCTACTTTATTTCTAGGCTAACATTGGCCCCGCCCACTTTTATTATTAACAGTAGATCTGTAACACCCTCACTTTTATCCTTGTCTGTAACATTTGGCAACACCCACCTTTTTCACTGATTGTACCAATTCGCCACGCCTACAACTTTTCTTGAATTTACCCCATGACTCCGCCCACTTTTATCTTTTACTGTTTCTTTGTACCACGCCCATTTTTATCCTTATCTACTTCACTTGCTGAAGTCCAATTTTTTTCACCGAATATAAATTAACCACGCCTACTTATTTTAACTGTAACTTTTCCAACGCCCACTTTTTTCTTGAATGTGAATTGTACAAAGGGAAAAAAAATGAGAAATAGGGTAAATGAGGTGATGCAGTTTGCAAAAGAATGACAGACACTGTAGAGGTTTGTAATGCCTCCAGTCATGTAATCATACTTATGGTGTCGATCCTCATCCCCTCTCCTCATTCCCTTCTTCTTCCTTCTTATACGTTCTTTAGCCTTCTCTATTGGTTCTTTTTACTTCTCTCTTTCTTGGCAAGGAAGAAAATGCTTCCCAACGCGTATCGATGCCGTAAAACGAGAATCAGGTACAAGTAATTGCCGGGTATAAAGAGAAGCTCTATAAGGTGGATAGGTAAGAGGTGCACGTGAAAATAACGAAAGGGTAACGAGAGAAAATAACTTCTTTGAAGGTGAACGAGCAGCAACCGTCGCACGACTTGCGTTGGTATATGGTATTTGGGATTATGGTACAAATGGTGTATAGTAGAAAATACCTATAGTGAAAAATATGTATAGTAAGAAATATCATAAAACCCCCCACTTAGCACCTAGCTCGAGCTACTGGTAACCGAGTCTTAAGACTCGGCTAAACCTTCTTGTAATTTTACTTCTTCCCATTTCTTTCTTGTTTCTTTGCGTTTCTTCCTCTATCCTGCATTGCATTGGGCGGAGAATCGACTCTTACTTGGTTTTATCGAGTTTGCGATACGTGGCGAGAACAAACAACTTTCTTCCTGGAAGAAGCTGCAGCGATAAATAATTTACGATTATCGCCCATCTTCGCATAAAGAATAACCACTCCATAATCAGCTTATATTTACACGAGTAACGATGTGGTGGTATAGAGATACCCGCGGTTTTATCAGCAGAGATATTGTAGTACCACTGCTTCGATTCTATCTGGATTTTACACTCCTTATTTGAAAATAATAAATAATAATAAATAATTGGACCGCAAATATTTAAATAATTTTTTAGTACATCACGGAAAAAATTATTTTGGACAAGGGAAAGTTTTCAAAATGTTTCAGTAACATTTTTCAAAATCTGAAATAATTTTCAAAGAATTATAAAACAGTTTCTATTCCCCTCTAACGCTTTTTATCACTTTCATCATTTTATATAATTTTATATTTTTTTTTATTATATTGATAGCCCCTTTTATTATTTTCTATTCTATTCCATCCGCTGAGTATCCATTTTTATCCTTTTCTATTTATTTTTTAATATACTTTCATGTCTGTCATTTCTAATCACGATTTTTTATTGAAGTCTATCCTTTTCAATCGCTTTATATTAATTTTGTATCATTATCTATGACTTTCAATTACTTTCTGGTATTTTCAATCATTTTTTTCTATTTTTAGAAACCCTTTGTACCATTTTACATCCTTTTCTATCCCATTCTACATATTTTTATCCTTTTGTCTCAATTTTCTATTTTTCTATTTTTTTTTTTTTTTATCATTTTCCACCCTTTTTCTATTACTTTTCTATCCGTTTATAATCTTTTCCATCCCTTTCTATCATTTTATACCCTTCCCAACTACTTTATTCAGATATATCTTCTTCTACCCTTTTGATTCTTTTCTATCCCTCTATATCTTTTGACTATCCAGATTAATCTTTTTTTATTCATTGCCTTTTTTTGTACCATTTTCTGCTTGTTCTTTTTCTTTTTTTTATTACATTGTTCCCTTTCTATCCCCTTCTATTCCTTTTTATAATTTTTGTCCTATTTATCATTCTTTTTAATTCTTTTCTATTACTTGTCTAACCCTTCCTATCATCATATACCCTTTTCCATTTTTGTTTCTATATACACGATCACCTTTATCCTTTTCAATTCCAGTTTATATATCTATATGTATCCTTTTCTATCCCTTTCTATAATTTCTTATCCTTTTTCTCTCGTTTTTTTTTTTTTACTTTTTTATTCCTTTCCTTAGTTTTTAGTCCTCTTTCATCCTTATCTGTTTTATTCTATCCTTTTCTATTACTTTGATATCCATTTCTATCACTTCACATCCTTTTCTATTATTTGATACCCTTTTGTATCCTTTTCCATCCCTTGCTACATATTTTTATACTCTTATCTCATTTATATATTTTTCTATCGTTCCTTGTCATTATCTATCTTTTCTTACCTTTTTCATTTTTTCCTATCCCTTTCTATCTTTTGCCTACATCAATTGATGTAGGCAAGGATAAAAGGAAAAAATAAATATCAGCAAGGATTAAAACAATATTAATATTTTTTTATTCCTTGCAGATAGACAGAGTGAAAAAGTAGTTAACAAATAAATAATTAGTAACATAGGACTGAAAATGTATACAATAGGATAATAACGAATAAACAATCATAGGAGAGAAAAAGGTAATAATTTACAAAACTTTGCAAACTTCCACACAAGAATGTTTGTCTAGGTCTGATTTTTCGACATTGACAAAATAACTAATGTGGTTTTTGTTGAGGTGAGTCCGGGGGCAAATGTAAATTGTCTGGCGTAGAAAGGCACAAAAGCAAGACGACAGATGGGAGCAGAGCGGCGTGAAATGGAAGTCAAAGCTGAGGCACGCCGCTATCATCAATATAGCATAACCTGTCACTCATCTGACTGAAACTATAGATGCGTTACTGGCAATCTCTTCCGTCCAGAATCCATTTTTGTTCCACCCAAAGAAAAGGGGTTTCCTTTTACTGACAAAAGCCTCAAGATTCTGACATACACGTCTCCGAACGTTTTACGGATCACTAACTTCACTTCTACCACTTGCAAAAAAAAAAATCTTTCAAAAAATATCTTGTCTTTAATATTTTCCAGTATACGAGAAAATCCGAAAGAAGATTTCTCTGATTATGATTTTTAATCTAATATATTCTCCAATCAGTTTTTTCTCTATTAACCGAGAAAAGTTTCAACAAGTTTTCCATTCGACCGATTCCTATTTTCTTAGCCCCCTTCTTTCCTTTCTTTGTCAAAGTCAGAAACTGTCGTCTCAACAAATTTTCCGAGTTCAGCTTTGATTCATTAATAATTTTAATAAGGGCTGAAAACTGGAATAGAGTCTTTGTACGATTATCATTCACCGTTAATTTTCTCAAGTTCCTTCCTGACATTTCTTTACCCCCCACCCTCCCACCTAACCCATTCTTATGCTGAAATTCTGCTACTTACATTTTTATCTCACCCCCTTCCACTAATTTAAAGTCGTTTTTTCCTTCTGCAACATTTCCTGTGGCGAAAAAAAGTAACAGATAAAGACACGGAAAAAGGAAAACAAGTGTTAAAAGGAAGAAGTTAATTTTTCCCGAAGATATGAGCAGTTTATTGTTTACTTTTAGAAAAATACCCCAATTTTCTAAATGTTTCACGTGAATAAACAATGTTGTGTTTTCTTTAATCTTTTAAGAGAAAGAAAATGAGTAAGATAAAGAAAGAGAAAAAATTCATTAAGCTAAATTTACTGTCCTAATAAAACGTTAACCATTGGTCGTAAAAGGCATTCAAAGTTTCTGCTGATTAGGTAACATTGACAATACGACACCCGTATCTTGTTCTTCATTGTCAGAGAAGTTATATTAGCGTCGTTGTTTTCTTCCTTAATTGTTGCCATTAAGGAGTTTTATAGGTCGTAATACGTTGGAGAAAAATAATGAAAGACGTGTACTGTAAATTGTCATTTTTACTTGGCAATTAATGAAAATAGTGTTACTAAAGGACACACGAAATGAAAAAATTCCGGCGAATTCTATATTGAAGTAAAATATAAATTGTTAAAATCTCTTCAAATCTTCTATTGTTTTTGTCATATTCCGTTGAATTCTTCTGAATTCCGACGAATTTCATAGAATTCCATTCAATTAAATCGAATTCCATTAAATTTTGTTTAATTTCTCGAAATTCCATTGAATTTAGTTGAATTCCGTCAAATATTACTGAATTCTGTTTAATTTCATAAAATTCCATCGGGATACGTTAAATTTCATTGAATTGTACTATATTTCATTCAATTCCATTGAATTTCATACAATTCCATACGATTACGTTAGATTCCAGTAAATTTTTATTTCAATTTAATGCAATTCTATTAAATTCGTCGAATTTCATTAAATTCCACTAAATTACGTTTAATAACATAAAATCATTGTAATTTTGTTAAATGAAACAGAAATCACTGGAGTTTAACTGTGACTCAAAGAAATTACAAGAAATTCAATACAACCCATTGGAATTTGACAGAATATATTTTTTCTTTAAATTAAAAAGAAAATTTCTTTGAATAAAAAAAATCAAAGAAAAAATATACGTTTATTTGATTTAAACAAACATTTTCTCTGGGTGTAAAAGGCAATTTCTATAAATCTTATTTAATTTCCCAAATTCAAAAGAGTTCAAGTAATTTAATATTAAAATAAAGTTAATCATTAATAATATCAATTAACTTTCATAAGTTCTAAGAGATTTCAAGTGATTTCAAAAAGAGACTTAAAAAGTTTGGCAGAGTGGGTTTTAGAATATTTAAAGGAATTTCTACTTTCCTGGGATTTCGCGGCATATTTAGAAATGAATTCAACTCGCAAGAAGACACAAAATATAGTCACATAACGGAAAGGGGGTCTCAGTTTAAATATGCTGAGAAATAATAAAGAAAGTTCCAAGATTGAACCAAATAAGGAGAGAATAAACCGTCCCTTGCATCCACAAATCTAGAAAGCGTTGACAAGCCTGGAACATGTTGATTGTACATTGTAACGTCTCTTAAAAAGATAAACAGTCCCAAGGTAGAAGACACGTCCCATACAAATCACCAGAACGAATGCAGAAGCGTTGGAGTCCTAATCCCCATCAGACGTCTAATAAAGACCTTTAAATCTGGGCCCACCGACTAAATTACCATATGTACATGTTACATGTAAAACCGTACATTGTACAATAAGTTTCTCTCGTTCCAAAATCCTGAAATACCTTGTGTACTCTCCAGTATTACAACAAGCCAACACAGCCTGTTTATTTTCCATGGTTGTGCTCGCAAGTCTCATAGGCTGGTAATTATTACACGGCGGACAGGTTAGAGGAAAGAGTTATTGCGTACGAATAAGCAGTGGTGGTGTCTTATGGGAGTGGGTATAGAATATACATGGTAACTTGACCGAGGCATTAAGATGATCACCCGCGGCGAGCACGCATATTTTATGGGGATGGCTCTCGTTTATTCCCCTTTTTTTAACGCCACTGCGTGGGCAATGTGAGCATCCAGCGGTAAGATGAACGCCAGTGTCTTTAAGGAAAGAGCCGATTCTCCAGTCGATACCTCCCACGAATCACAGCGGAGAGCTCATTGTTTAAGGATTTATTAGAAGTTATGAAAATATATTGAGACGAGAAGCAGGACTTGTGTGCGCAGAAGTGATGATTTAATGATATTGCGCTTTTATGGTATTTTTAACAGTATTTTTATAAACTTGGAATCCTTATAATTAATGACGCGCAGTTGCGGTAGCGAAAACCGCTAGGTACTTCACTGAATTCCAAAGAATTACGTTGATTTTTTTGGAATTCTTCTATATTTCATAAAATTCCATTTAATTTCACACGAATCCACAGAATGAGGCTGAATTCTATTAAATTATGCTCAATTTTCTTTAATTCCATTACATTCTTTCGAATTTCATTGAATTCAACTGGAATACGTTAAATTCCATTGAATTCTTCTATATTGCATCAAATTATATTTAATTTCACACAAATCCATTGGATTAGATCGAATTCTATTAATTTCTGTTGAATTTAATAAAATGCCGATAAATCCGTCGAAAGTTATTCAATTCCATTACATTCTTTCGAATTTCATTGAATAAATTCAAGTGAATTCTCCTATATTTCATAAAACGCCATTGAATTTTATTTTATTTCATACAATTTCACTGAATTCCGTTGAATTCCTTCAAATTCCGCAATTTTTTATTTAACTTCATAAAATTCCTTCGGATTACGTTGAATTCCATTGCATTCTGCAATATATATATAATAAAATTCCATTGCATACCATTCAACTTTACATAATTATTATTACGCCATAATTCCATTCGATTATGTCGAATTTCATCAAACTCTGCTCAATTTAATAAAATTTCAATAAAACTCGTCGAATTCAGTTGCATTTCAATTAATTCCACTGAATTATGTTAAATTCCATTTAATTTCGCTTAATTTGATTAAATTATATTGAATTCCGTCTAGTTTCATAAAATTCCATAGAATTCCGTCAAATTTCTCTCAAATTCCATTGACTTTCGTCCAATGTAATAAAATTTCACTCAAATACGTCCTATTCCAATGAATTCTGTTCAATTTATTATAATTCTAATTAAAATTGACGAATTTAGTTGAAATTTCACTGTTTTCTACTGGATTATGTTGAATGCCATAGAATTTCACCGGATTACGTCGGATTCCATTGAATTTCGCTTCATTTTATAAAATTCCATTGAATTCTATCAAATTCGGTTAAATTCCAGTGAATTATGTTTAAATTGTTGAAATTCCATTCGATTACGTTAAATTTAATTTAATTCTGCTTAATTTCCTAAAATGCCATTATCCCAGTCAAACCGTTAAATGGTACTAAACTCGACTAAATGCAATTGAATTCCATTATATTACACCAAATTATATTTAATTATATAGAATGCCACTGAATTCCGTCAAACTCCATTAAATTCCGCGCAATTTTATAAAATTATGAATTATTGAATTCATTTTGAATTACAATTAATTCCACTGATTTATATTCAATATAATAGAAATTCAATTCGTCACGTGAAGTTGCATTTAATAAAAAATTTTTTGACTAAACTCGAATACATTTCTGTTATTTCTATGTAATTCTAATTTGATGAATCTATAATAACTATCTACAGAAAGCTGATTCAACGGAATTTCTTTACGAATAATATTACTTTGAGATAGTGCTCTTACTTATAATCGATTTTACGATTAATGAAATCAATTAATCGGTTAAACGGTATTTTGTTAAACTTTTAACCGGTTTTTAATAAAAACTTTTTATTACTCCTAAATTATGCAAATTTGTTAATTTCAAGAAGCGTGACATAAAGAGCAAAGCTAATAAGAGGAGTTAATGAAAGTTAATTAAGGAATTAATTTTTTTTTTATTTCACAAATAAATTTTCATGTTGAAACTAAGATACAATAAACAATTTTATGAATTTTACAGTAGAAACTTTTTTTGCTGGAAGTTATGTAAACAAATAGAATTTGTAAATAGAATTTCAAAATTCATACAATATTTTTTAGTAAACATCTATTATGATATAAACACATTAGCATATTAACAAAATAGGAGTTAACTTACACACTTTATAAATTGTATAAAATTTCAGATTGGTTTTTAAATTTTATTTATAATTCTGTTAACCGGATATTTTATTAAGTAATCGCGGTTTTCAATTAAACGGTTAGCCATTTAATCGTAATCACATAATCGCAATAATGGAATACCCGTTACCAAGCCGGTTAATGGCGATTATTCGATTAATTATTTAACCGAATAGTAAGAGCACTACTTTGAGAGTAAAGTGACCTTAAAATCTGACAAGAACACTCCATCTATCCAAGTATAACCGAGCCAAGCACTGCTTAACTTCGGTGATTGAACGAGAAGCCTTAAACTATTCCATATATCCAAATGGACATTATTATGTATTAAAATAGAGATCATATAGTAGCCCAAATTAAGAATCTCCTCTATCAAATCCTGCCAACATCTTCATGATAAATGACCTCGAAAAAATGATAATGAAAAAAACTATACTATCAATAAATCACGATCTATGCATTAACATAGACCTAATATATTGCCATATCACACTCGCGCCTTTGTTATCTCTTTTTGATCATTATATACGTGCACTCCCCCAATTCTTCACTGCCAATATTTATTTCCGAGTGTATAGTGTTTCCGGGCACTGGAGATTTATAGTCCGCGGATGAGTTGCTGGAAAATGAATCAGCTCGGTCAGAGTAGTAAGGATTCATAAGGACACAAATAGGTGCTTCCAGAGCACTAATCCTTCCATTGGTATTCCCTCTATTTCTTTTTTCTTTTTTTTTTCGCGAGAGGACATTCGTATTACATCCTTTCTAGGAGAATTATTATTAGTCCTCGAAGCAGTCTGCAATGTGCGTTCATTGTGATTTACCAGAAAGAGCCGCGAGGGTTGATGGATTATCTATTGAATGGTAATCTGCTGCCCCCGAGGGCTAGTCGCGAATGGTCGTTGTCGACACTGACAGAATGGGCGGATGTCCGAGCTGTGCGCTAACCAACAATACAACATGCCATCCAATGTTCTAATCTTTTATTTCATAGTTATTGCAGTGACGTATCTACGTTTTTCTAGTTTTGAAGCGATTAGAAAAAATTACCAAAAAATTCAAGTAGTTTTAATGTTTTCTTTTAGAGAATTTCAAAAGAATTAAAAAGATTTTCAAAAATTGCAAGTATATCAAATAAAATATTTTAAGCTTAGAAGATTGAATCTCCTATTATTTTAATTATCCGGGACATTTAGCAAAGGTGAAAAAGTAACAAATCCTCAAAATTGCGAAATACCTAGTTGATAAAATTCAAAATATATAAAAGAAGGTAAATAATAATTAATTTTCGCCCTAGAAAGGAGAAAACAGAGGAATGGAGAAAGGATTGTGAAGTCTGTAATTTATCGATTTTGTGAAAAGTTAAAGAAACTTTTACACTATACAGACTGGACGAAATCTTGTAAATAGGGGACATTAAAGACTTCAGACGTCCACTTAAGGTAGACATTCCCACCTTATGTTGAAGTTTTTCTTCCACCTCTTTATTTGAACGAGGCACTCAATTTTCAGTTACGATACTGATTATTGTGAACTCTTAGCGTGTATATGTTGTGAGGGACCCGAGGTACAACAGAGTGTAATTAATATGGCTGTTCCGAGAGTCGAAAGGCGCGTACGCACGCCCACAGCATTCGGGAATACAATACGTATAAATCGTCATGAATTTTGAGAGGCTGCAATTTCGTATTCAATTGCATTTTGGTACCAATATGCATGTATTATATATATGTATACATATATTCGAAAAGAAATATACGTTTTTATGCCCGCGCCTGATTTTTTACTATGCTATTCGATATTTGCTGCCATATGTCATAGAATGCACATTCACATCTCTATAAAGAATATGTATAACATCTCATAATAAAATTCATCTACTTCAGTTCAAAAGAAAAATTCATCTCGATATCAACTTATGTTAGCATAAGGATTATGAAAGGAAATGAGAGAGCATAAAGATTGGATTTTTATAACTTGTATGTGTATATGACGTAAGTGTGTATAATACAGTCGGGTTACCATATAGGAGGAACTTCATCTATCATTCTGATCTCATCCTGGCTTTAGGCGACCCCGATACGTCATTTTCCAAATCTCCAGGCGGAATGGCCCGAGATTTTTAGATCGAAAAAGGGGATGAAAGAGAGAGAAGGAAAGAAAAAGAAAGAGTGAAAGAAAAGAGGAAACGGAAGGAAGGAAGGAAAGAGCGTATGGCAAAGGCACAGAATGTCTTGGTGTCTTCGAGAAAATAAACTCGCGGTTCTGACATCTCGGGTCGTATAATAACCATTGCGCTTTACGCCATGGAAATCCATCTATTTTCAGGGTTTCTGGACCAGACGAGGTTCATTTTTTTCTGCGAATGACATTTAAAGCCTCATTGATCCAATAGAATCGAAAAACAATTTATTATCTCAATTAGAACGTTTAAATTAACTAGTAAACCAACACGCGCGCTAAGCGCGCGATTATTTTGTATTCCAAATTTACAAAATATTTTGTGAAACCATTTTTTTAGAGAGGAATTTTAAAAGGTTTCTACACGGAAAAAATTATTTTTTTAGATTTTAAAACAGTATTTACTGACTCTCGGACACAGAGAAGTCAGAGAAATGTATTATAATATTTCAGTAAATTTTATGAGATATTAGAAAAGAGTTTATTAAGAGTTTATCTAAAGATTTTCGAAATTTGTTCTAAAGATTAATAAACTCTTTTCTAATATCTCATAAAATTCACTGAAATATTATAATATTTTTCTCTGACTTCTCTGTGTTCGAGAGTCAGTAAATACTGTTTTAAAATCTAAGAAAATAATTTTTTCCGTGTAGGAATGTTAAGATATTTTGACGATTTTCAAGTAATTTTCACTAAATTCAAAAGAATTTTAGAATTTCTAAATAATTTTGTAGAATTTTAAAGGAATTTAATGGATTCTGATTGCTGTAAAATTTGGAGGAATTTTAAGATATTTCAACGAATTTTAAGGGATTTGGAAGGTTTTTTTTTATGAAATTTTAAGTAATTTCAAATAGTTTCTAGGGTTTTAAGGAATTAAAAATTTTTTCGTGGAATTTCGAGGAATTTTCCGAGAATTTAACGTATCGTAAGGAATATTGACGTTTTTTTAAATGATTTTAAGAGAATTTAAGGGATTTTTACGATTTATAAAAGATTTTGTGAAATATTAAAGGATTGGATGAAATTTTGAGATTTCTAATAATTTTAAAGGATATAACGGGAATATTATCGTAGAATTTTAATGAATTTTCCAAAATTTCTACGAATTTTAAGAGATTTTCACGAATTTCAGGAGCTTTTTATTAACTTTTAATATACTGTATGGATTTTCAAGAATTTTAAAGTTTTTCAGGCAATTTTATTGAGCGATTTCAAACGATTTTTATGACTCAAAAGATTTCGTAGAATTAAAAAGAATTTTGAAAGTTATCGTCAAATTTTTAGGGATTTCAAGACATTTTTTGATTTTTAAAAGATATTGTAGAATTTTTAGAAAATTTCTATGAATTTTTAGATATTTTCCCCAATTTTAACGAGTTTCAAGATGTTTCTAAGAATATTTTAAGAGATTTTAACGAATTTTAAAGTATATTGAAGTTTTTTGTAAAATTTTAAGAGACCAGCAAATCATCATGTGCATTATTATTTTGTTTTCCTTGTTACATGTAAATTGCAATTTCAAGTCATTTAGAAGTCAATCAGGTTTGCAACAACAATCTATGCGAGATTTTCGAGATATTTCGTGACACCACTTTTTTAAGATAGGATTATAGAACTCGAAAATTAGTACCGGGTGTACATAATCCTGATGTGAACGTTTCTTTTTTAAAAGAAATAAGCAAAAGTTTCTTCGATTTTGAAGATTGAACTGCAATTTTGAGATGAGGAATAAAGTGAGCAGAAGAAATGTTTAAGAACGGGAATATTGATGCACTAGTGAAGTACGTGGGTACGAGTATGGAAGAACATGTATGTGAAATATACGCCTTCTCGCTTGTAGCAATTTATACGCAATGGTAACGCCCAAAGTTTGTTCAGCGACGCGTTCCTGCCCTCTCGTTTGAACGATTCATGAGATCTGATGAGGTGCTGCCCTTCCAGGGCCTTCGACACGTTTGTTACGTATACACTGTACAGTCTGTACACTTACGTAAATGCAAATGTATTTTGTCACTCGACCTGGAACTCAAAATTGCTTCTGGCAGTTCAGTCTTATTGAATATTCACTTAAAGAGAATTTAAGACGAGTCGGCTGGCCATTATCACTAAGCGTTTCCAAGATTTGTGTGTAAATTCCCCGTTTTCGAATATACACAATATATCATTCCTTAATTTAATTTCCCAACCTTTTTTCCACCCCCTTTCAATATTATTTTCTAATTATATTTTCCAACCTTATCTTTCCATCTAATTTTCCGAACCACTTTTACCAGTTCACTTTTTTAGCCTTATTTTCCCACCTAATTATCCCACCCGCTTTTACCAACTCATTTTTCCAATCTGATTTTCAAAAATCTTTTTTTAAACCCACAATTTCTTCCACTAAGCCAAAAAAAATGGTTTAGTAAATATTTTTTGCGTAAAAAATAAAAGAACTTTAGAAACATAAAATAAGGAAATAGGTTAAGCAATTCTCCCACATGCGCGTTTTGTAAAATCAATAAAACTGCAAGTAATTTTCTTTTTCTGATATTCATCAAAATACATCAACTATGCTAATCATGAAAAAGTACAGTCTACTAAAAGACATCAGAGCGAAAGCTTCCTCCAGTGAAAAAAGCCCAACAATAAGAATTTCATTTAAAAAATACCAATAGATCCATAATTAATTCGTTCGTAATGAATTTCGAATTTCTGAGTATTCGCATCATCTGCCTCTACTTGTTCCTCATTATCCTCAAAAATGCAGAAGCCGGGAACAAAAACTGGTTAGATCACTTCATGAAGCACATAATTCGCATAAAAGGTGACAAGGAAGTCAATCAAGTGACTTTGATAATAGAAACCGATACGAAGAATCTCCAATCTACAATCGAAGAATTAAACATCCTCACCTCCAGGATTATGCCAATGAAGAAAATCAACTTTGAAAAGGCAAGAGTTGAAGAAGCCGAGAAGGAAAATCGATTACAGCAATTTTACGATCCTCGCTCAACACTTTTTCTGATAATCCCTTCCGAAGCAGAAGATTATCTTCCAGGACTGACTCGCCCAATCAACTACCTCACTCAACTTTGCAGAGCAAGAAGGCGTCCAAAAGTCCTGATTATTCTTCCACAGGTAAGGAAAGCTGCACACCATAAAAAATTGTTCCAACTCATGTGGTCCAAACAATTTCTCGATGTCTGTCTTGTTGAGCTTCTTCAACAAGAAACCATCTCAAAATCGTCGATCTATTCTCGCGAAGAGAAAAGAGTGTCAGTTAAATTCCATTCCTATCTGCCTTTCACTGATTCCTTCATCGAAAAGAACTACTCTTCTAAAATTGACTTATTCCCCGAGAAGCTTCGTAATTTAGACAAGTATCCTTTGAAGATTGGAATCTTTAATTATCCACCCTATGTTTTCCTTACTCCCAGTTCGACAGGAGAATTGGAAAACTATCATGGACCTGACATCGATGCATTAAGAGCTTTGTCAAAAACTCTCAACTTCAAGATATCTGCAAAGTTTTCGAAGAAAGCAGACTGGGATAAAGCAAGTTGCTTCAAAGAAGGAAACACTGGGTTGCTGCATGACATTGCATACAATGAAATCAATTTAATTGCAGTTCAAAGCATTATAATTAGTCCCTGCATGATCGACATCTATGAACAAAGTTCAGGCTTTCGACCTTTTTACTACTACGTTGCATTGGCACCGACCGTTCCAAATGAAGTGTCTTTGTTATCAACCGAATGGAAAATCTATAACGCAGCTGTTATCATCATTCTCCCGATGATAATCTGGATTTTCACACGAATTTTGCGCTTCGAGGAGCGAAATTGGCAAATGGAAGATATAGTACGCGCCATACTTGGATGGACAATTCCAGAAGAACCTCATGCTTTGGCGGAAAGAATTGTTTTGGGATCGATGATCATCAGCTGCTTTTTACACTCTTCATTTATCTTCACTGCATTAACGACAATCAACATTCAGAAAGAACCGGACGTGAAAATAGGAACAGTGGAAAAATTAGTTGAAACTGGCTTCGAAACTTATATTTCGCAGAATATTTTCAACATAATCGTACCGAGGAACACAAGTTCAGATGGTTTGTTAAGCAAAGCTGTTAAAACGAGTTTAACGGATGACGAATGTGTCGAGTACCTGATTAAGTTTAGAAATATAACGTGTTTAATGCGAGATTCGAGAGCTTACCTGATTATTGAGAGCAAAAGGAAGAAGTATGGCGAATCGGTTGTGAGAGTTGTTAAAGAATTCAAAATGATGTTTCCAACAGGTGTCAAAATGGAAGGAGCCTCTCCTTACGTTCAACGATTCGATATTTTGGCGCTTAGATTCAGACAGTCGGGCATTGTTGCAAAGTGGGACGAAAAATTTATCAGGCATGATGACAAGCCTGATCAGGTCGACGTTATCATTTCGGAATTCATCGAGTCGAATAAAATTCAGCGGCAAGTATTTATTTTACTTGTCTTTGGATTTTTATTGTCTTTCGTTGTTTTTATTGGTGAAGTACTTTTTCATTTGGGGCGAAAAGTCACACCATGGTAGAATATTTTTAATCGATGTTGCAAGTAGTTGTAACGTCCAGGGGAATTTCTGTAATGTTAATAGATATTCTGTAGATTAATGCGATTTAATAAAGTAATTATACTATACACGTAATACCTTTTTCTTTAAATTTCTATTGTCCAGAACCCTTTTGCACATTCTGGAAAATGTTTACAAAAAGTGGACATTTTTCCTAAAAGATAACGTATTAATTTTCTATTCTGAAATTCAAGCGGAAAAATATGCATCGGTTCTTCATTAAGGAAAGTGTTTTACGACAGAAGCGAAAAAGGATATTATTTCTTTATATACCCTCGCTGCGATATTACATGAACGACAATATTAAGTATTAAACTATTTAAGCGAATGTGGCAATTACCATAAGAGCAAAGTTAGTTCCCCCAACTTCACTATCGCAACATTAATGCTAAATTATTAAAATTTGAGAATTTTGATACAATAACTTTCACACATCTATATATTGAGATATCAGCGAGCTTTTTATAATCGTTAACGTAAATACATCGCAGACACGAAAACTCCCAAAGGGCATGCAACTCGGTAGTTTGCGTTTGAAAAACGAGCATAGTTCAGAGATACATGTGTGCGCATTTTGAGAGATACACTGCCGGTCTACTCGAAAATGAATTACGTGCAAGGAATTAATGTTCCTTTTTTTAGGCGTGGAGACGAAAATCTGACCAATGAGATACAGAGATACGACACGAAATGTTCATTCGACTACTCTGATTTCGTTATTTTCCTTTTTCGTTCTCCATAACTCAAAACTCCTTCATTTGCTGCCATTAAAAAATTCCCCAACAAAATTTCCTTAAAGATAATAAATATACATCCCTATCAAATACTTCTAAAAGTCGAAATGCATTTTCTCCTCCATAATTAAAAAATTGAATTAAACACCAATCTTTACATCTTATTGACAACTTGACTGGATTAATCCCATGAAGTGTATAATATCTGCCTTTCACAATCCTAATCTCAACCGAAACATCTGCTCCCCAGTTTGTGTTTCGACAAACAAGGCAATTCCAATCAACACTCCAAAAACGATTTTGAGCCAAACCTATCATCGACCATCCAATAAGTTATTAAGCCGAATTCCTGTCAGACACCACCGAAGGCGATGAAATAAAAATAAAGAAAGAAAAAAAAGGGTGCAAGAGGTAAAAGTGAGAAGAGCAAAGAAACCGTCGGTTTCCTACTAAGCCCACTTTAAAATACAAATTATATTTGTAAAGGCATAGATCTTGGTGAGAAATTGAGGATCCGCCCAATCCGAGGATCGAAAAACGATCTGCCCGATTCCTAAGTCAATTAACAATCAGGCATTAACGAGTCGACCTTAACAAGGCTTTTGCGCTGCTTGTGGGATACAGGTATATAGACTATGGGGCCTTAAGTCCCGCGGTACCAATTTAAATAAACCATTACTGGGTGGTATCTTTCATCTTGGGGGCCCACACCTCGATGGCTCGTCGAGCTGACACTCGAACTACGTTAGAAGGAGCAATGTACTGCTGCAGTTGCTGGAGCTTCTGCAGCAGCCACTTTTGCAGGGATACCAACTGCAATATAAACGCTAACGACTGATCGGCACCGCCGATAGAGCCTGTTAGTCGAACGCCATGCTCCTTATAGAAAACGAATATGTTCGCGGTTCTACCCTGTTAAGGATCCTCCTGCTACCACACTCTGATATCTGTGTTGTACTTACCTCTTCGTCCCCTCTTTAGTTTGCACTTATTTCGTACCGGATACAGCAGAGAGTGAGAGTCTGAAATCAGCAATTAAGAATTTATTTTAATTATGTTTTGTTAAGTAAAATTTATGTGGTTCAGAATGTACTTTATCTTGTTAACACAGTGCAGAACACAATAGACTTCTTGTTCAACATCTACCATTTATTCTTTAATTATCTAGCTTCCACTACAAGAAACCCTTTCATTATGATTATACACCAACTATTTTCATCTCACAAAACACTTTCTCCTCTATTCCAACTCTATTTTCTTTATTTATAACTTCTCTGTCAGCTCCATATGTTTTCCAGTTACCTGAGACCTTTTACCCTATTCGCCAATTGCCTCCTCCTCTCCTAACACATTCTCTTCCATCACAATACTTTTCTCTCATCGAAATCATTTTTTCTGCATCACAACCCACATTCTTCTACTAAAATCTTTATTCGTCTTCATCAAATCTTCTTCCTCCTCTTTAAACCTTCTCCCTCGCCACCATCCCTTATCTTCTTATCCTCTTATTCTCTGATCCTAAACCTTTTACTCTATACAACTGCCTCTTCATCTCCTAATACTTTCTTCACCAACCCAACACTTTCTCTTCAATCACATCATTTTCCTCACATCAAAAAAAATATTCCTCTACCAAAACTTCCTCCATCTTCTACAACTCTCCTTCCTCCTCTTTAAACCTACCTTTATTCTTTTACACTTAACCCTTCCCTTAAACAAGAACTTCTCCAAATACTTTTTCCTTAATCACAATGATTTTTTCTGCATCGTAACCGACAATTCTCTACCAAATCTATTATATACTCATCATTCTCTATCATCAGGGCTGCCAAAGACCAATGTACTTCAAAAAAGTGACTAAAAGTGACTAATTGTGAACAAAAAAAGTCACAAAAAGTGACTAGTTTTCTAATGCTGAATTTGGTGATGAATACCAAGATTACAATTTCCAGAATAAATTTTGCAAGTCACACAAATTGTAATTCGTTTTATTACAAGTAGATATAAAAAGTAAACAAAATTGTCACAAAACTGCACAATTTATTTTGCACATTTCCACAATGCTTTAGGGTACGAACTAGAAAACCTGAAACTCACTAACTGTGTTATTTAGATTTTCCTTCCTTATTTGAGATAAAATCTAAAATATCATTTTTTCTCTTCTCTATACAGTCTTCTGGGTTTTATTAATTTCAACTCGATTTTTCTCAAATGTTTCTCCAATTCTCTTACTGCTACAGGCGTAGCCTGGGCAAGTTGAATAATTTCTTCCATACCTTTTCTTTTTAAAAAGTGACTGAAAAGTGACTTGGAAAAAAGTGACTAAAAGTGACTGTGTGGCAGCCCTGTCTATCATCTACAACTCTTCTTCTCTCACTGTCTCCTCATCTACAAATATTTTCTCCTCAGCCCAACAGTTTCCCCTCAATCAGAATAGTTTTTCCTGCATCACAACTGATATTCCTCTACTAAAACCTTCCTCTTTCTTCCATCTTTCCATCTTTCCATCTTTCCATCTTTCTTCTTCCTCCTCTGTACACCTTTTCCCTCGAATCCATCCTTTTTCATTTTCCTCAATTCTTTCTTCTCAATCAAAATCTATTTTTTTAATTACAACCCTTTCATATTCTTCCTTTATCACAACTCTTCCTCAACTATAAATCTTCCACCAACATCCCAATCCTTCCTCCTATACACTAAGTTGTTCTGCTCTACTTTTTTTCTACATCCCTTTATGCACCCCTTTCTCCTTAATTACAACCCTTTCCCTATATCCCAACTGACATTCCCCCATTAAAACATTATCCTTTCTATCACAATTTTTTCGTCTCCATCTTTTCCATTTTCTCTTCCCTGTTTAAATCAATCCTTCAGTATTCAATTATTTTACTTATTACCTAATTATTATTCTACTTATATCTTAAACCTTCTTCCTCAACTTCAACCATAAAAAATTTTTCCCTATATCTCAAGCTATTTTCTTCCAACAGCCCTTCATTACTGGATCCTCCACAACTCTTCTTCCAATATCTTAAACCATTTCCCTGAACATCAAATTTTTCCTTTCCTCAATCCTTTCCTATAACCCACATCCATTCGTTAAAACTTTTCCCAATCCTTTGAAACTCTTCTTCCTCCACCTTCATCCTTCTTCCTCCACTTTCAACCGTCTTCTTCCACCTTAACCTATCTCTCTCCCATTGAAGAATGAAAGAAGTTGAGTACTTGCAAAAATACATTGAAAAAGAGGAAAAGGATAAAAAGAAGATATCTTGATTATAAAAGACGATAGGAAAGATGAAGGTTGATCTAGAAAGGGGGATGCGGCAATATAAGTGTGGGAGGGGTGAATGGAAAGGGGGTGGAAAATAAGAGAGAGGTGGGAGAGGGAAAATGGAATACTTGGAAAAATGAGAAAAGTTGGAGAAGGGTTACACGAGATATATAAAAAAGAATAAAACAGAGGTGTAGAAGCACTGGAAACTGGGTACATGCAAAGATAGGAGAAATTAGAAAGAGGACATACGTTGAAAAGTTGAAGTGTAAGGGGATAGGTAATGAGCACATAGAAGAGGATAAAATACTTGGGAGGGTCGGAAAGTTGGAGGATAAGAAGAGAGTGGTATATAGCTAAATTGAAGAGAGGGAGAAGCTTTAAGGACATATTGAATTAGTATTAAAATACATATCTTGCATTTTAAACTTGATGTAAATTTTACACGTAAAGGAAACCTCGTGTAGCCTTAAATGTATAGTTTATGTCTCTATATTTAGAAAAGAGCTTGGTTCTATGATGTTGATGTTGATGAATGTTCATCACAGGGAACAAAGGGTCTTGCATTAGCAGACCCTTCATTCTGGACGTTGACGAGGCTGCACGCGTCGAGGGTTTCGAATGGACAGAATAGATTATCCGTTATTTTGACGTACCGGGTGGCCAGGATCCGGTGAAAACTGATACGTCGTGTCAGATAAAGTGTGCGGACTTAGAACGAGTGGAGTATGAACCGGTACAGAGAGAGACGTATCGCTCAACAGGATCAGACCGGGGGACTACTGTCCCTGACCACGAAAGCGAATCCTGCTGACACGTGAAATCAGATATGCTCTAACGCGGTTCCTGGCTTTTATTTATTTACCTTTCTCCTTACCCAAGTTACCCAGTAGCCCAACCACTCCACTCTAACAACCTTCGTTAAATCCGGAAGGAAGTATTAGCCCCGAGGATTATATATATATATATATAATATTATATTTTGTCGGACTTAATTCATGATAATGGGTGATAAGCTATTTGAATAAAATATTATAAGGATAGATACCCGTGCAGAAATTGCCCCATTTTGCCCCATTTAAAATAGGGGTCTGACAAGGCCGTGGTCAGTTTTTCTATTCTGAATCAAATGAAATAAATTATAATAAGGTGCTAATCGGGCAGCATATTAGGACTATGTGTAATTACTAACATAATATCATCTGATTATTCCGAATTGAAAATATTTAGATTTAAATATTACATTTAAATATTAAATTATCCATGTAAATATTTAAATAGTTTTCTGTTTCATTGCGAAAGCAAATATATAAATATGATTGATTTATTTCATTGTATTGTTTCTTATGTTCTTTGCTATGTTTTGACATAATAAAATTACATTTTCATAAAAGCAGGTCATTTTTATTTATAATTTTAACCCTATTATAGTTTTTTTTAAAAAGACATTCACTAGAAAAACTGACAAGGCCCTGATTAGTTTCCCCTATATAGGGTATTTGCGAGTCCAACCGTTACACCCTTGTCGGGTTCTAACCAGTTTTACTGACCAGAACCACACCAGAAGTAGGGGAAACTGATCAGAATCCTACTAGGCCCACATCAAGATTTCTGCACGGGTATGGATAGAAAGATAAAGATTGAAATGAATAGACTTGGTAATATACTTCAAGAGAGATAGAAAAGAATTGAGATGATTAAGAAAGAATAGATATGGATAGAATGGTAGGGATTGTAAAGGATAAGTGTGGTATTAGATTCTAAAAAAGAAAGGTAAGGATTCAAATGATTAGAAAAAGAACAGACATAGATAGAAAAGTAGGGATTGAAAAAGATAGGTGTGGCAATATATTGCAAAAGAGATAAAGACAGATTGGTGTGGACATTCGGGGAATAGAGAAAGATTGGCGAGGATTGGTGGAGGATAGGAAATTATTGACGAAAATAGATGAAGAATACAGAAAAATAGAAAGATTGAGATTCAAAATGAAAGAGATTTTTGTAGATTAAAGCAGAGATAGAAATAGACTGGCATGGATAGGGAAGGATACATTTTTTTTCTATTTTAATCCTGAAGATTGAAAAAGATTCAAACTTTCTATCTTGTCACTTCCAACAGGGCAGTTCTAAATTTATTGTAATAATTGAGGAATGCAATGATAAAATTCAGGATATGAAACAGGAACCTTAGATATTTGTGGGGAATTTGTAAGAGTAATAAAGAGTGCAGCAATTCGTTATAAAAGTTACGAGAAAGCCTATAGGCATGAGTCAAGTTTGGAAAGTTTGTTTCATCTTTTCCTTCCTTGTTTATCTTTCCTCAGTTACCTGAATCCGGTTATTCTGCCTTGGATATTAAAAGGTGCCGAGAGCAGTGTGCACGAAAACTTGGCAAAACCGAAACTTCGTTATCGTCCCGTTAACAGCTGAAGTTGTCTTCAATTAGTCCGTGCCGGTTTTCCGGTGGGGGATTAAATTAATTGTTTTTAACCGAGCAGCAAGTCAAATGAGTTACGGGAAAAGGTAACTTGTTAGTCTTTCCTCCCAAACTCTTTCTTACTACAAAAAGAATAAAAATAAATAAATTAATAAATAAACTAAATAAATAGATAGATAAATAAATAAATAAAGAGTTTTTGAAGGACAAACTTTACTCTTCTCTATTAAACAGAATGAACCTTAGATTGTGAGCAATGAAGTTAAGGTTGTAAAAACGCTTTTCAAATGATTAAAATTTATTTGTTGAAAAAAGAACTTAATGACTTTTTTTTTAATCCACTCAACACCTTGGCCCGTCGGGCTGCGATACGCCGGTGATCGATCAAGATCGGGGAAACGAAAAACCGCTTTCGAGCTTCCGGAATGACACGACTGAATATTTATCAGCGCACTCCACCCACGTCGCACTTTGCATGGGATTTTCCATGGACAAGCTAGGTACGTTATATATCGCATAGCAGACATAAAACATCCTATTATCCGCCATGAAAGCGACCTCACTCGCTTTTCCGACACCAACACATTGAAAATGACCTGCCATACACTCGCCCTTGCCAAGTGTTATCAATAAAATGCGGATCCAGTGAGTTTAATCATAAAGTCAGTAACTTTTATTTACTAATCAATTTCAGGATATGGTGAAAGGATAACGAGGAAGGGGTAGTCATATCGGTATTGAAATAGAGAAAGCACTGGAATAAAAGAATCTACCATTTGACACAATTCGCATTTCCAATTTCTATTATCTCAATCGGTTTATCAAAAATTGTGTAACTTAAAATTAAATTTTATGGCTGTACTTCCTCATCCTACTATTAAGTGAGATGGGGAGGGGAAAATGGAAAAAGAGTGTAATAATAGCCAGAAGGAGAAAGTAATAATAGTGAGGAAAAAATATTAAAGGGGATAAGAGTAAAATGGGGAGGGGGCAACCTAGATGTGTGAAGGGTTAGAGTAGAATGAAACAGAGAGGATAATAGTGAATTCAGAAGGAGGGAGGGGCTGGTTAAAGGAAAATAGTGTAATAATAACGAGGAGAAGGGATCAGACAGGATAAAAGTAAAATGGGGAGGGGGCAATGTAGATATGTGAGGGGCTAGGATTGAGTGAAACACAGGGGATAATGGTGAAGTGAGGAGGGGGAAATGAATAGGTGAGAAGAGTAATAATAGCGAGGCGAAAGCACCATAGGGGTTAAAAGTAGAATCGAGAGGGGGGCAATGTAGATAGGTGAGGGGCTAGAATTTGAGTGGGACAGAGGGGATAATAGTAAAATGGAGAGGGGTGACTAGATAAGGGAGAAGAGTGTAATAAATCAGAGGGAATAATAGTGAAATGAGAAGGGAGGGCTAGTTATGGGAGAATAGTGTAATAATAAGGAGGATAAAGGACCAGAGGGGATAAGAGTAAAATGGGGAGGGGCAACGTTTATATTTGAAGGGCTAAGATTGAATGAAACAGAGGGGATAATGGCAAAGTGAGGAGGGGAGGGGGCTAAATAGGGGAGAAGAGTGTAGTAATACCGAGAAGGAGAAAGCAGAGTATGGGATAAGAGGGAAATGGGGAGGGGCCAATGTATATTGGTAAGGAGCTCGAATATGAGTGGGAGAGAGGGGATAAAAGTTGAATCGGCAATGGGAATAGATAGGAAATGAGGTAGGATCTATTGAATCATTGGAGTAAAAGTGAAGTGGGGACAAATTGCGGATTTATGCAGGGGAAGGGCAAATTCAATAAGAATGTAATGAGGAGATGAAATGGAAATAAGAGTGAAATGTCGATATAGACGGGGAGGGGCTAGGGCTTATGTATGTTGGATAAGAGTGGATTAGAGGTGTGCTAGGGATGAGTAGGGACAGATAGGATGATAGTGAAATGTTTATAGGGAGGGGGATAAATTGGGAGGGGAATAGATGGGGAGGTGTATAGGAGGAGGGGAATATGAGAAGGACTTTAGGAGGAGGGTATAGATTGAGAGGGGAACAGATGGGGAGGGGTATAGAAGGAGGGGGTAAATGAGAAGGATTATAGGAGGTGGGGAATAGATGGGGAGAGGTATAGAAGGAGGAGGGTATATGAGAAGGGGTATAGATGGGGAGGGGACAAGCATGATATTGTTAAAGTTATGGGAATGGTCGCCATACATAGGAAAAAGTTTGCGGAGGGATAGGGTGTTATTGGGATTACGATAGATGAAGGAATCAATATAGATGGAAAGGGGCAGATGAAAAGATATCGATACCGATATTGGGGCAGATAATAATAGAAAAAAGGGTTTGATAGAGGGTGTAGAGGGGAAGGGGAATGCAAAAAAGGACAATGAATTCTATGAAAATAAATTAATAAAAAAAAAAATTTATTTCATGAAAACTGCAATGTCTTTTGAAAAAATTCCGTTAAAAAGTCGAGAGTATGTGAGGTCAGGTTTTAGTATTTACCCGCAAATGCCTAAGGAATTAAGTCTGGCGAGTGGTGTGGCTCTACTACTTGACGAGTCACTGCTATACAGAGGAGGTACGAATGCAGGCAAGCTTGCATGAGACGTCTTTCAGACGACTTCAAGAGCCACAATACACACGTATAGAAACATGTAGAGTGTAAGAAGGGCTGTATACACACAGGGGCCATTCGCAATAACTTAAAGCCAGAGAGAGATATCCTCATAGGAGACCAAACGTACTGGCTGAGTCAGACATCGAAACCCTCAGGCTTCGAGCTTTTTGTGAGCTACTCGAACTTCTATGTAAACCAATTCTGTCAGCATGCACTGAACACGATAGGACATTTCTGGACTAGGTTTGAACATTTTTAGATGTATATAGTAAAATCTCTGCGATGGATTCAACTGCTTTCAAAGCCAAATGTGAAACTCGCAGTCTGGACACCTTAAGATGGTTTTATATTTACTGGTATAAATCTTATAGTGATATAGAATTCTAATAACTTAATCTTTGATAAAGTAGATGGCTTCATAAGATTTTTCCAATAGAGATTAAATATTTTAATAAGTGCAATGTACATTTACTAGTTAAGAGGGACGAGATTGATTATAGCTCAAGAAGATAGACATTTTCTTTTCACCCATTGATTCCATTTACTCCAGTTCGTGGAAACTTTCAGGTTTTCTGTCAACATGTCTTTGTAAAACGAGAATAATGGATTCTCTTTTCGAGCAAATCTAAGGGAAAGAATCACACCGATTTCACGAACCCGTCCCATTTGTGAAGATGAAAAAAGTTTTTAATCGACAGACCTCTTCCGTCTTTATCACTTCAACCTTTCTTATTATAGTCGGAAAATATTTAAGTAAAAATAGCGGCTCATTTTTCTTATTTTAATTTAAAGAATGGAATTTAAAAGGTATTTCAATTAATTATTCGCTTTACTTTTGTGAATATTGTCCTTTTTGAGACATATCCTACTCTAGTATTCTACACCTGTTTTAGGTCGTCAAATTATTACAATTTTCGAAAATTAACTTAATAATAATCCAATTTCACGCCTTTTACAATGTCAGGACTAAAGTTCGTATTTGTATACGATCAGAGTTCGCTTCGTGAATTTTGGGCTTTGAATCTCTCGGGATTTGAAACCCGCTGGAGACTGTCAGAAAAGCCATGACTGGTAAGCCATATATGTCGGTTAGGGAGAACGAGTTTCTGACACTTCGCAGCTCAGCGTCTGTTGAATATTTGATTTTGAACCCCGTACCTCACACAACTTTGCAGACTCTTTTCTATTCTCACTGCATATGATCAATAATTATATATAAATATCAGTGATTTAAATGAATACCTCGATCTTAATGAATTTGAAGGGATTTTAAAATTTCTTTTTAACAGATTTATAAATTATTTAAAAAATTTCAAGAGATTTAACAAAAGTTGCAAATGTCAAATAAAAAAATTCAAATTGATTATTCGAAAAAGTTTTTTAAACCCGGAAATCAACTTCCCTCATAAAAAACAAAATCAATGGCAATTCCCGAATTTTTCTTTCAATTTCCTAACAATTCCCTTATTTCACTAAATTCCCACTAGACACCCTGGTAAATGTCCAAAAAGCTTTCCAATTACCGAAAACAAACAAGAAAATAGATAAACAATACCATCATCGATTACTGATTGACAAGACTCTCTTCTGGATTCAAAGAGAATTTTTTCTAAACATTCATATTGGACAAGTTGAATTCGGACATCCACTCTTTATGGATGATTGATTTACAGAAATGCATTCACGCGGACACTCCAGACGTTCCATTGTGCAGTAAAAGCTCTCAGCAACCCTGTTACCACAACATGCAAAATATATTTTCACTTTTTGCTTTTTATATTCGACACTTTGGTGAGGCAACGCCATTGCTAGCCCATTTAAAAGCTGAAAACGATCCACACATTGACTCCGAATCTCCGATTATCGATAACTATTTCAATTTTCTGGCCATCCCGATAATTGCCTGACTTGGCGCTTTTATCTGCCTCGCAGAAAGCCTTCCACCCTTCATCCTTACACCAACCCTACTCATATCTCGCGGAAGCGGAATTCATGAGAATGGGAATTCCGACTCGTGCCAATCATTTGTCAGAATTTATCTACTGGCGGCAAACTTGAGAAATAATAGAAAAATGGATTGCAAAAGACGAAATATTGTTATTAATTATGAAGAAACAGCGAAAATATACCCAATTCCAATGTCAAATAAAATTCCAAAGTGAAATGAAGAGATTCAGTTTTGAAACTAGATCATGAAACAAAATCCTTAAACTCATCTACTTACTTAACTTTCACTACTAGCAGGTAGTTTAAATTAAAGTGACGGCTGTTGCCGATATCGAAAGGGTTTCCTCCACCCAAGAAGTGATGCCTGAAGCTGCAGAGGAAGAGGAAGAAGAATCAAAGGGAAGTACGAAAGACAAGAAGAGTTATCACCTCAGTTGTAGAGATTAGCCCGCAGCCTCCGATGCACGTTGGAGGACGGTGCTTCGCTTTAAATCTTACATGAGGGATATAATGCCAGGGAAATTCAGAGATGTGATCCATTAGCAACAACAGTTACGAGCCGCCCGCACCACGTGTCCCACGAGAAATAACCGTAATCGCTTTTCACCCTCCCTTTACGTTTCAAACCTCAACCCTCAACCCTCGCCACCTCAAAGTCAACCCGCCGTTTCCACCTTTCCTCATTTGTCCTCTCCCTGTGTTGGTAAATTTACGTACCATCAAAGGTAAATATATATGTATTGAATATAGGAACATGTAAGTTTTAGAGAAACAATAGAAAATAACGACGTCGTTACGAAAACGATACGTAACAGATGCTGTTGAGCAAAGTTGTAAATATCTTACTGTCGAGCTCTAAATGCAGATATTAAACCATATGTTTCACATATATGGAAATAATAGAGAACAAGGAATCCAGAGATTAACTCATTTATTATAGAGAACTACTATCGTATAAATTATTTTAAAAACTTAACGCAATTTAAAGCAAATTTTTTTACAGGATGGCCACAAGATTCAATTATTCTATTTCCCTGACTTTCAGACAAATTTCCGTGACAAAAAAGTATTAAAAATGCGTACAAATTTTCAATAATAATACTATTGAAATTTCTCTAAAATCACTTAAAATTTGTAAAAATCTCTCAAACAACAACCTTGTAAATCTCTTAAAATTCATTGAAATTCATAAAAACATCTTAAAATTCCACGAAATCACTTCAAATTAAAATACATTAAAATTTGTAAATAAAAATTCTTGGAAACAAAAACCTCATTAAATCCTTTAAAAATCAAAAATAATTAAAAAATTTTTTTTTAATTCCACAAGAAATATTTAAATTTCTTAGAAACATTTTAAAAATGTCAAAATTTCTTTAAATTTTTACGAATTCCACGAAAAACTTTTAAATCTCTAAAAATATGTAAAGATCTCTTAAAATTCTTGAAAACCTCTTGACATTCCATAAAATTTTAAAAAATCTTTCAGAAATCATAAATATCTGGTGAGGTTCTTTAAAATTTGAATCAAATTCCTTAAAATCACTTTAAAAAAATCAAAATTTCTGAAAATTCTTAAAAGCTTTTTAAAATCCTTTAAAATTACATGAGAATATTTATAATCCCTTTAAATTTCTGAAAACTCTTCCAAGTTTCTTAAAATCCTTTATAATTCCATAAAAAAACTTTTAAATCCTTTGAAATACGTAAAAATCTCTTAAAATTTTGTAAAATTCCAAAAAATTTTTTAAATATTATATAAACCTTTTGTAATCCCTTTAAATTCCTAGAAACCTCCAAAAACCTTTTAAAATTATTGAAAATCTCTGGAAATCATTAGAAACCCAAAGAATTTCAAAGAATGCCTGGAAATTCTTTATAACCCTTTGAAATCCTTGGGAAGTTTCTAAAATCTGTTAAATAAAATATAAAATTTATGTATGCAATACGACAAAAGTAACACAGCATAAATATCAATTTCTATTTTCCCTGACAACTACTCGCATTTCCCTGACAAATTTTTTTTCCCTGACATGTGGCCAACCTGTTTTATCATTAACATTCTTCAAACTTCATATTTCACTTAAGCGGTTTTGCTATACATTAAATACCTGTTTCTTCTCACTCTTCCGTCCTCATCCTCTTGTCCTTTTCTTCAAATTCACCACATTATACACATTGAAGCCCCCTCCCCATCATACTCCCCTCCCTAGCCCCTCTGTGTCAAAATTTCTATATTCCTATACCTCTTACTCTGCCCTCTGCAGATGTATTTCGTTGTCTCGCCCCTCTTCATTGATTCATTATCAATCTAACTTCTATCTCGAAATGATATTACCCCTTCTCATACATGCCCCTCCCCTGCCCCTCTTCCTACTTTCATTAGTCACTCCTTTCTGGAACATGCTTTTATACCTCGCTTTCTATATCCCGATATCCCCTCTCGCTAAATCCTTTCTGCACTCATCTAACCCCTACATCATCTTCCACTAGTCTCGTCCTCCCCAAACGCCCCACTCACCCCCTCCTTCTATTGCAATTGAGCCTTAACAGGAAATTATTATTGACAGTTGATAAGGAAATTTTCTTTAAGCACTATTTTCAGTTTTATTAGAATCAGATCTTTTCCAAATCAATTCGTCCCCTCCCTCGAACAAATTCGCCCCTCCCAGGCACGTACCCAGGGGTGGTGCCCGAGGGGCCCTCCCCCCCCCGAAATTTCAGAAAGTTATGTTATGTGCTATATGTATAAAGAATTATCGATATTCGATGATATTACTTTTGAATCTGCCCCCCCCCCCGAAACAAAATCCTGGGTACGGGCCTGGCCCCTCCCCTAGTATACTCTAACCCCTCCGCAAATGGCTTTCTTCTCCTTGCCCCTCTTTACAGATCCATTATCACTCTTGCTTGTAAACCTAAATCCAATTACCCCACTCTCATTTTTACCCCTCCCCCTTCATCTTCCCCTACTTTAATCAGTAACTCCTCCCACCAGAACCTCTTTTTGTCCCTTTTTCTATATTATCTGTACTTCAACACACTATAAGTGGCTGGCCACATACAAAATGGACAATTTTTACCACTTTTTGGTCCTCTCATCCTCCCTCGTGGACATTTATGCAATTTTGAAGGATAAACATCCCTCACTCTGACCACGTGGACATATTTTATGAAAATATAGATATTATTGGTCTTCCAAAACAAAGAGACAAAAAGCTTTGATGAAATGGCTAAAAATTCAAATTTACATGAAAACATGAGCTCAAAACGTGTGTCAATATAGATTCTAGCCCTACCCCCCACTCTCGACCCGCATGGACAAGCAGAAGATTACTCCATACCCCGCTACCCCTAAAAAGTCCACGTGGTTTATGGATAGCCCCTAAACCCTTTTTAGGAGACTTATATTTTAGCTGAAAGACTCAATAATGACGAAGGGTAGATAATACTCTGTACTTTGTACAATATATGAGGGTCGTAAATAAAACAATAATTTTTTACAGGAGGGACAGAGATGAGGTATAATAGCGGTAGCGTCAATCAATGTGTACATCGGTTTCTCATTTTTCTCAGACCTCAATTTGTCGAGAATAGATATACAAATATTGATGCCAGAAGAGGAAAACGAGAGGGGTGAACGAAAAATGTAAGACTTTCCGGCTTATGAACGATGGGAATTTAAATTGCTTTCCCCTACCTTCAGTTTTCGTTCCTCCTTCTTATAAATCCCAATACATACTCTTTGATATCGGCCATCAAGGAAAAAAGGGGAGGGGAGGAGTGAGGTGGCTGGGATGAAAGTATTTCAGATAAAGAGAAAATTCACAAATTCGCCTTACGATGCCGAAACGAAAAATGCGTACAGTCTTTTGAACAGCCCTGTGTACAGGCTCAGTTCACTGCTCGATCGAAAAATTTTAAGCATTTATATCAATTTCTCTCCGCGCGCTCTGATGGAGAATTAATTTCTTAGCCTTTGAAGTGGAAGAGAAAAATTGTTTAAAAATTAATTTTTGTTGAAAGACTGTATTTGTCAGTTTGATGTAGACGAGGTGACCCTAGGGATAGAGGGGGTGGTACCTAGGAATATAGGGGGTGCTACCTAGGGATAGAGGAGGCCCTAGGGATAGAGAAGGACCTAGGGATAATGAAAGTTATAAGTGTAGATTGTTTTTAGGGACAGGGATAGTTTCCTGGATCATCTGGAAAACTCTAGGGATAGGGAAGGCCCTAGGGATAAGGAAAGTTATAAGTATAGATTGCTTTTAGGGACAAGGGTAATTTCCTGGATCATATGGGAGTCACTAGGGACAGGGATATAGATATAAATGAGTTCCTAGGGTTAAGGAAAGTGTCCCTAGGGATATAGGGAGTGGTACCTATGGATAGAAGAGACCCTAGGGATAGGGAAGGACCTAGGGATAAAAAATTTATAAGTATAGATTGTTTTGAGGGACAAGGGTAATTTCCTGGATCATCTGGGAGTCATTAGGGACAGGGAAATAGATATAAATCAGTTCCTAGGGTTAAGGAAAGTGTCCCTATGGATAGAGGAGACCCTAGGGATAGGGAAGAACCTAGGGATAGAAAAAGTTATAAGTATAGATTGTCTTTAGAGACAGGGGTAGTTTTGGGATCATCTGGGAGACCCTATGGATAGGAGAGGCTCTAGGCATAAGGAAGGACCAAGGAATAGGGAAAGTTATAAGTATAGATTGCTTTTAGGAACAGGGGTAGTTTTCTGGATTATTTGGGAGACCCTAGGGGCAGGGAAATAGATATAAATGAGTTCCTAGGCCTAGGGTTAAGGAAAGTGTCCTAAGGGTTAGAGGGGGTGGTTACCTAGGAATAGAGGAGGCCCTAGGGATAACGAAAGTTATAAGTATATATTGTTTTTAGGGACAAGGGTAATTTCCTGGATCATATGGGAGTCACTAGGGACAGGGAAATAGATATAAATGAGTTCCTAGGGTTAAGGAAAGTGTCCCTAGGGATATAGGGAGTGGTACCTATGGATAGAAGAGACCCTAGGGGTAGGGAAGGGCCTAGGGATAAAAAATTTATAAGTATAGATTGTTTTTAGGGACAGGGGTAGTTTCCTGGATCATCTGGGAGACCCTAGGGATAGGAGAGGCTCTAGGGATGGGGAAAGACCAAGGAATAGGGAAAGTTATAAGTATAGATTGTTTTTAGGGACAAGGGTAGTTTCCTGGATCATTTGGGAGACCCTACGGACAGGGAAATAGATATAAATGAGTTCCTAGTATTAAGGAAAATATCCCTATGGACAGCAAAAGTTCTTATGACAGAGAGAAACTGTCTAGGGATAAAGAAGTGTAGCTAAGGACAAGAAGTGTCTCCAGGGATAAGGAGTGTCTCTAGGAGTCAGGAGAGCATCTCTAGGGATAGGGAAAGTTTTTAGAGTTGGGAGAAAGTTCTGGGGATAAGAAAAGAGCTCTTGGGATAGAGGAGAAAGTTTCGTCAAATATGGGGAAGGCTCTAGGGATTTGAGGAATTTCTAAATATATATTGAGACTCTTTAGATATAAATGAGTTTTTAGGGATAGCAAAAGTGTTTATGGTAGGGGGAAAGTGTCTAGGGATAAAGATAGCGTCCCTAGGGATAGGGGAAGTTTGATAGAATGGAAAAGACTCTAAGGATAGGGGTAGTTCCTACAGATAGAGAAGTAGTTTCTAGGGATGAGGAGAGTATCCCTAGGGATGTGGGAATTTATAGTGAAATGCGGGATGTCCCTAGGGATAGGGAGTTTTTTTGGGTAGGGAGAAAGTCTCTAGGGATAGGAAGAGAATGTCTTTGGGAGGACTCCGAAGGTATAGAGAAGTAATTAATATTGATAAGAAATTAATTTTCAGAATTAAGGAGAATATCCCTAAGTATAGAAAAAACCTTGAGTAGGGAGAATTTCCCGAGGGAGAAGGAGAAGAAAGGTATCTTAATATGTAAATAATACAGGATCTTGGGATAGGAAACTTTTTTCTTTTGAAAAAAAGGGGTTCAGCTTGTGGACTTAAGTAGAGGATATCTCGTCGTAATAAAATCAAGCGCATTAATCTAATATTGTCGATCCCAGAGCGGTGGATCTACAAAGGCCGTAGTAAGGCTAGTCGAGCCAGGTAATTCAATATCATTCAACAAACAGTTTAATGGGGATTACGCCGAGTGTAACCGAGTAGAAGTAACTCCCTGTGCCATCAACCTCTCTCCTCGTCTCCTTTTTTCTCTTTCTCTCTCTCTCTCTCCTCCCGCCCTTCTTGTTCAGTCTCTTGGTTCAACCACCCAATTCGCTTTGAACAGACGTCTTCAATGTCTTCATCTTATCCGTTTTATCCATTACAGCCCTTGTACTCGTCCATCCTTCGAAACCACGGTGACACAACCTTCATTACTTACTCACTTACTCTGACATCGGCGAGACATGCACGAGGTATAAACTAACGTTCCTGAACTGATCCTCAACTAGATTACCACAAACGTTGAGTCAAGCGGTAAATTCGTATTAGCTGAGAAAAGAAACGTTTTATTACGTCTTTCGTTTCTATTTCTAGAGATTCTTGCAAATCCAATTGCTTTTCAAGGAATATCGTTGAATTCTTTGAAATTTTAGTGAGTATGTATTTTTACCGTAAATTAGTTAAAAATAATTAATTGACGGTAAAAAGAACTTCTAATAAGTTTAGTAAGGCTTACTAATTGATTAATTTGCTCTTGCTAAGTAAATTAGAAGCTTCTTTTTCTAATTGATAGTAAATATATTTACTAAAGTGTATTAGGAAACGAATTAGCCCTATTTCACTAGTACTAAATTCTTACTTAGTCAGATTGAGAGAGAATCTTGATTGTAATTAATACATTCATTTGAAATTCATGAATTTAACTCAAGATTCTTGAATTTAATTCAGGAATATTGAATTTAATACAATTTCTTTAAGTTATGAGAAAGTGCTGACATCGTTTACGATGAATTTTGTCGAATTTAGCATAGTTTATTTCCTCAGTTCCAAAATTTAGCGAAACTTAATTATAGGCATTTTTAAATTCGAATTTTTGATCAAAATGAAAAATCGAATTGAATGCGGATGGAAGATCCAGGAAGATCCGAATAAGGGCATGTGGCAATCCCGATGACATCTGTCCTTCGAGGAATGCTCGCTCAAATACTGGAAATTAGCGTAAAAATTATTCGTCACACTGGGACAAATCCACCGCTTCGGGCTCATATTATATCGTATATCCCTTCCCTCTCAACTATAAACCCTAAAGAGGAGTCGGCGGACTTCGGGGTGGCTTCGTCAAGGGTGCCGTATTGTCCATTGTCGTCGGATAAACGCAGAATAAAGACTCTAGCCTCTAGTCGATCCCTCGGGATCTTCGAGCTCGACATCTACCTGCACCTCTTCTACACATACATATATATACGCGCTTTTGCGTGGTCCATAACTCCATATAAATACGAGCGGTGGACCGGTGCCGGTGATCTCTCTCGTCACGCGCAAGCAACCGTAAAGCGGTACTAATTTCTTCTTGGCCGAGAAAAAAGAATCCTGAATACGAAGCCTGATCATAAGTATTCTCGGGGGGAATGTCACCGCGAATCCAGATAAAGAACCTAAGCCTAGACCAACCACCTGGCCATTGATCCGAAAAGTCGGTTATATCACCGAAACGATCACATTTATCGACGAAAATTACAAAATTTCTACAAACTTTACTTTTCTGGGTTTTTACAATAGGACTAGAAATTAAACCGTATAATCTGGACGTTAAACCGCATAATCTGGATGCTAATTTCTGGAATCGTGGATTATAAAAATTAAAATTTATATTATAAGGTTTAACATCCAGATTGTAGGGTTTAATATCTGGATAAGATATTAAATTCTTTCCAAGATCATAAATGGTACAATCAATTTGTTTCAGTGAGGGAATCAATCTGTCAATATTATCAATATCATGTCATAATAGAAGACAATGGAAGAAACGACACTTGAAGCGAATTTACACGGAGAAAACAGGATATTAAACCGTAATATCTAGCTATTTAACTATGGGATGACTATCTAGATATTTATATATAATATCTTGATATTAAAATATTGGATGTTAAAATATTTGGATTATATATTTTAATATCTGGATATTAAGTTTTAATATCAACATATTATATTTAGATAGTCGTCCCATAGTTAAATAGGTAGATATTACGGTTTAATATCCAGTTTTCTCCATGTAAGGAAGATAAAATTACGAAAAGAATTTATAATTATTGAGAAAGAATTATTAATTCATCTCTTTTAATTAAAACAGATTAAGAGGGTTCTAAACAATTTTAAATCAAAGGATATTAAAAATATATTAAGGAATTTCAAAAGCACACAAGATATGTAATTAAAAATTTTTTATTTTAGAAATTTAAAAACTTGAAATTCCTTGTCGTTTCAGCTCGAATTTCAGGAATCTCAATAAGTTTGTATAAAATTTTCTTAAATCCATTTAACATGCTACACAAAATTAGTTAAAATTCTTTGAAATCTTTGATATTCTTCGAAAATTTTTACTAAAAATCACTAAATCCCTTATAATTACTTAGAATACTACAAAATATCCTGAAATTATATTTTTTCGTAAAATCACCCAAAAAAAGGTAAAATCCCTTCTTAAAATTCAACGAAATTCCATTACAGCCATTAAATATCTTTAAAATTCCTCGAGATCCTGTAAAGTTTTTAAAATCCAATGAAAACTCATCAAATCTTTTCGTATTTCATAAAATCACTTGAAATTCCTCTAAATTATTTGAAATTCTATGAAATATTGTTAAATACTTTAAAATGATAAAATCCCATAAAGTATCCTGAAATTATATAATGTTTTTGTAAAATAAAAAAAAGTATATTGCAAAATCTCTTGAAATTCCTTAAAATTCCACTAAATATTGTTAAAACTATTAAAGATCATGAAAATTACTAAAAATTCAGCAAACAATCTTTAAATTCCTTAAAATTCTGAAAAACTCTAATAATTTTCTTAAAATCCGATACAATCTAGTGAATTACCTTATTATTCTCTAAAATTTGAATAAATTTCGTAAAATCCCTTGGAATTGCGTAAAATTACTAGAAATCTCATAAAATATTGTTAAAACTTTTAAAATACTCTGTTTCTTTAAATACTTTTAAATTCCTCAAAATTCTCTAAAATCTTAAATTCCTTATAATATCTCTAAAATTTTAATAAATTGTGTAAAATCCTTTTTAATTCCTAAAAATTTTCCAAAATTTAATTTAATCAAAAGTACTTTTCTCAAAATTGAAAAAATTTTTATTTGAAGGGCGAAAATTGTCAAAATCCAAATTGGAATCACATAATTTTGCATCTTTTTTATTAAATGCTACTTTAAATTTCGTAAAAAATATTTATTCCTTAATAATATAATAATTTTAAATCCTAATAAATATAAAATCTCCTGAGATTGATAAATTCCTTAGAATTATTAGAATCCCACAAAATATCTTAAAATAAAATAATCTTAATTATATTGTATACTTTCGAAATCCCTTAAAATATTTAAAAATTCTTTGATTTGGAATTCTTTAGAATCCTCTGACTTTGTTTTAATTATAAAAGGAGTTAGTAATTCTTTCTCACTCCTGTACAATATTTAAGTTCCTTATATTCGCTTCAAGTTGTCGTTTCTTCCATTATCTTCCATTATCACAGTTGTTAGCAGAATAATTGTGAACCAAACTCGCAAAACTTTCTCTGGGAAGGAAAGGAAATTAAAAATTACATGACTGACTTCCTGTGACCTTGAATATCCATTAGGAAGTTTTAAGTACATAAAACCGGTTTATCTTGGAGACACTTTCGCAGCAGGAGCTTATACGAGTCGTCCTCTCAGAAATTGTGATATTTTCACAGCGACTAATTCCTTCTCTCAACCCCAGAAGTCCTCACTCATTTTCACAAAATGTGGTTGTCCCCTGGCGCACGCCAGGCGCCACTGGGCGGAATATTATTTATTTTTTCAGTGCCCGGCAGGTATAATATTCAACGAGTCAAGTTAATCAAGAAAAATAAGCTGTGGTTTCAAGTTTCTCGATCTTTTTTCATTCTCGAGTGGTGAAATTTGGTCCACCAGCAGAAATATAAGAGGATTATGGGGTTGAAAATTCATTTCAAGGAATATGATTTCTCATTAGGAAATATGATATTCCCCGTAAAAAATTATCATAGTTTTATCATTAATTGAAGATCGTCGTGCAATAAATGGTTTAATTTACTGTATATATTAATATGAAATTCATTAGGTCTTCAAGATTTTTTGAATATTTATAAACTAGAGACAAAGTTGCCTTTATCAATTAAAATTCTCAGCAGATTTGTCCTGCAGATTGAAAAGGAATATTTTTTCTTTATTTTATTCTATTTAAAAAGTCTCAATTCTCTGCAAATAAATCCACAATTAAAATTGTATCAGTTCTTTGGTCAAGATTTTAAAACAGCTCAAAAGGCATTATAATAAAAATACTTTGCACTGTGTGTAATTAAATAATAATTTCTCTCCTCACGAGAGGGAAGTGTATGATCGGCGCATAAATAATTTATTTTCAGAGGAAAAAGAAGGGCACGAAAAAGTTAATCAACCTTGCGAACCGTCGACATTTTGAGTAGTTATTTACTGCCGGGCCGTCAGATTCTAATTAAAAAGGCGAAAACACTCAAGGCTCAGAATTTAAAATGAAACTGAGGAGCCAAAGCTGGCACCCATATCGAGAGATTAGAATATACCATGACCTAATATAGCTTACTACCTGCAGGGCTAACGAGGACGATGATTTGTCGAGACGAGTTTGAAAAGAATGGAGTATGATAGTTATCAGCCCGTGCACTACACGCTTAGAACACGTTTCTCGAATTAATTGAGGAACGGGGTGCGATTATTATCGCTTTTGAATTCATTGTAAAGCGATCACTGAAATCCGACACGTCTATTGCTTCTACGCTTGAGACTGCGGTACTTCGTTAGTGAGATACTTTCAAAGATAAGCCTGGGGTCGTATATTTCTTATGTCAGATGGCCAAGATTAGAGATGTGAATTACTCCTGTAATAGGAGAATCTTTTCTGGCTAAATTTCCTCTCTCAAAGTCAATAAGATTTCATTCATTTGTCTGAAATTGTCTTTTGAACTCGAGATATTATTTCAGTTCTAATTTATCGTTTCTGTATATCTTTTGCTAAAAAAATTCAGAGAATTCTAAACTATTTCAAATTAAAGGATTTTGAAATGTTTTTAGGGATTTCAAAAGTCTAGAAAATAATTGAGAATTTATCCTTTTTTAAATATTCAGAAAATTTCTTTAAACCGCTTTAGCATCCTTCAAAGTACAACGAAGTCTCATTAAAACTCTTAAATTTAACAACAACGTATATAGCGAAATTACTTAATAATTTTTTGTTATTTATGTATTTTTCCCTCCCAAAAAGTATTTTTTAATAATCCGGCGACGCGTGCCTCTGTCCTGAAATCTTTCGATACCACCTGGCTGGAAAAAATGTGCGAGCGTATGTTCCCAATATTGCCTGAAAGACACACGGAAGTCTTTTTGGTAAAAGGTGGTCGGAGGAGGAATCCGGCCTTCAGAAGGTGAAAAAGTTGATCCACGGCGAATCCGGTACCATGGCGTGATTTAACCGTGAAGACCTTTAAGGCAGCAAGTATAGGACTATACACCATACGGGGCTTGCTCGTGATTCACGAGGAGTCACACCGACACGGGGCGCGAATTTTCAATGCGATTAGCCTCCGCGCCTTTTGCGGAGGACAATAGCGACCCATATTATGCACGCTGCCGCGAACGTATACGTCTTTCCAAATCTCTCCCGACGATCTTCTTCGATACCTGCTGCCGATTCAACTTTTTACGACTTCCATAAAGATTAATTCGATTTATTAAATTTATTCCATTTTTAAGTGTCCTCTTTATATTCCCTGCAACTTAAGCCTCCATATCTTTCATTTTCTCCCGCCCGACATAACATCCATTTTTTATCAGAACCTTCCCCTCCCCCCACCCTTAATCCATAGGACTCTTTTTTCAATACCAAATGACCCTCTTCCTATATCTTGCCCTACATTATTCCTCTTTCTTTTCCAACCCCTCCCTATTATTATATACCTCTTATTATAAAAAATCGTACCTATCTTTCTGTTTAATTATTTCTTGTAAATACGCCCTCCTCTCCATTCAAAAATGCCCCTCCCCTCATAGCTCACTCGTCTTAAACTCCCTCCAAGTTCTAATATGCCCTTCTCTCCCCACATCTTATTCCTTCACGCATGCATCGCCCCCTCCCCAAACTATTCCTTAAATTCCCCTTCCTTTCCAACCCCTCCCCATTATTATACACTACTTATCATAGAAAACCGTATCTATCTTGCTGCTTAATTATTTCTTGTATATAATCCTTCCTCCCCTTTAAAACATGCCCCTCCCCTCATAGCTCACTCTACTTAAACTCCCTCCACATTATAATACGCCCCTCCTCTTCTCATTCATTTCATATAGCCCCATATCAACCCTTCCCATTCTCGTATAAACCCCCCTCCTCAATCAATTCAGGGAAAGGGGGAATTCTCCCTTCACATCCTTTCCAACCCCTCCCCATTATTATATACCCCTTATCAAATAAAATGGTATCTATCTTTCTGTTTAATTATTTCTTGTAAATACGCCCTCCTCCCCATTCAAAAATGCCCCTCCCCTCATAGCTCACTCGTCTTAAACTCCCTCCAAGTTCTAATATGCCCTTCTCTCCCCACATCTTATTCCTTCACGCATGCATCGCCCCCTCCCCAAACTATTCCTTAAATTCCCCTTCCTTTCCAACCCCTCCCCATTATTATATGCTCCTTATCATATAAAATCGTATCTATCTTTCTACTTAAGTATTTCTCGTATATAATCCTTCCTCCCCTTTAAAACATGCCCCTCCCCTCATAGCTCACTCTACTTAAACTCCCTCCACATTATAATACGCCCCTCCTCTTCTCATTCATTTCATATAGCCCCGTATCACCCCTTCCCATTCTCGTATAAACCCCCCTCCTCAATCAATTCAGAGAAAGGGGGAATTCTCCCTTCACATCCTTTCCAACCCCTCCCCATTATTATATACCCCTTATCAAATAAAATGGTATCATCTATCTTCCTGCTTAATTATTTCTCCTATATACTACCTCCTCCCCTTTATATGACGCCCCTCCTCACACACTCACCTCAAATTACTTTTACACCCTATCTCCGTTATAATCCCCAAAAAATTACCTTCTAATGTATTAATGCCCCTCTTTTTCATAATATAATTCATAATTCCCCTCCCCATTATAATGTACCTCCTATCATTTATCCCCCTACAAAAAACTCCCCTCCATTATAAATATACCAAACCTCTCATATCTTAACAAATATCGCCTCCCCCTCTCTAAAAAATGCCCCTCCCCTCGGTATAATTGTTTTAAATATAAACCCTACAAAAAAAAATAATAAAAATAAACATGAAATACACGTTGGTTAACTATACGTTCGGTAAAACTGCAGTACATTTATAATACAATATGGGAAAATAGTAACGTTATATAGTCGTGAGGTGAGGCTGTTGTGCGCAACTTTATATTTTACTGCAATGGCTTTCGGAAACGATTTCTGCAACCTCGGTGCATTGTCCGCGTGCATATAAGCTAACGTCGTTGACAGCAGCGCGTTTAGTTTGGCAACCAGAAAAATCTCGCGCGTTTCACACGTAATAGAGAAGGGGGTGAGGGGGTTGGGGCACGACAGATATCCACATTATTTCATAGAACTAAATGGCCCATTCCTCACAGATTATTTACCTACCACAATTTCCGCGATAAGGTATATATAGCGAGTTGACTCGTAAACGAGCAAATGTTTACCAGCACAAGAAGCGCGATTTATGTCTGCAAAGAATGACTTGGTAATTTCGACTCTTGGTCAGTCTGCTTGATTGCGATGGAGTCTAGACTGGAGCTCGTGGAAGATTAATGAACAGTGGATTAAGTCTATGAGTAATATTGATCAGCATTGTTGAAATTAGTGATGCATTTGAACGAGATTTGCCAAGAAAACAAAGTGGATGCTTTTTTTTTCTCATCTGAAAAGAAAAAATATTGATCTTGATTGGAAAGCCGTATTCCTGTTAAGAATATCGAAATAACGAGCAAAGTTAAGAACTTCTCGTAAAATTTTGTATGCTTTTTAACTTGAATATACTCGATGAGACCCGAAGATACACGAAGAGGTCCGAAGATACTCGAAAAGTTCCGAAGAAACGCGAAGAGGTCTGAAGACACTCAAAGACACTCTAGACTTTGAGAGGTCTAATGACGCCTTAAGAAATCTCCGAAAGGCCCAAAGATACTCGAAGAGACCCGAAGAGACCCGAAAACACTCAAAGAGGCCTGAAGGCAATAGAAGACATTTAAAGAGGTCCGAAGACGCTCCAAGACAATCTAAGTGGTCCGAAAAAGTCCGGAGACACTCGATGAGGTCCGAAGCTGCCCGAAGACACTCGATGAGGCCCGAAGACATTTAAAGAGATCCGAAGACAATCGAAGACACTCTAAGAAGTCCAAATAAGTCAGAAGACAATGAAAAGTATTTGAAGAAGTGCTAAGTAGCACGAAAACACTAAAATATATTCGAAGACAATCGATAAGGCCCGAAGACGATCGACTACACCCGAAGACATGCCAAAAGGCCTAAAGATACTCGAAGAGACCCGAAGATACTCGAAAACACTCGAAGAGGCCCGAAAAAGCTCGAAAACAATAAAAATAATTCTGTGCGATTAGTCAAAGTCATCTGTACTTTCTTATGTCGTATTCAGAATAATATACCATAAAAACGAAAATATGAATCACTCGAAATTTATATCTGCATGAAGCATATATCTAAAAAATTGGTTTATCGCAATATCTCCCAGACAATCAGTCACACTGGCACAAACTGAATAGTGATTTATTTCAACATTCAACCCTCTATCGAATATACAATCCGGAGTCCGGAAAGTGTTTGTGTATGTGGCGAAAGCGCACTGACTTCCCGCACATAATAGAACACGAACACAGGTAGGCAGATGTAGGAAGAGAAACTGACGGGAAGTGTGTGAAGAACTGTATATACTGTATATAGGATATACACAAGATATATATATACACAGAAGCCACCTACCGTGCGAATTCTCGCAGGTGTTAAGTCCGATAGCATCATGACTCCTCCGCGGCGAGAGAAATGTCGGTATCTTCGCGATTCTCCGCGGAAACGTTTGACTCTCTTGTATACGTGGGCATTTGGTATCGGATAGCCGACCTGTGGTACAGGTACTCGTGCTGGGCTGCTTACAAAGGATACCGATCTCCAGCCACCCAGTCGAGGAGAAGGCTCGGGTGTGTGGAATATACATTATGCGTGACTACACCACCCGCAGTGCCCCAGGTGTAGGCCTCTGAATATTTCGTTTTTTTTTTTTCTCTCGACAAACTTGGATTGTTACCCAATGAATGTTTTACTATATTTTTCAAATTATTCCTATTCACTATTGTGTTTATTTCAGTAAACTGAATTAACATTTGACAATACGACATTCATTTGGCTGTTCACTGACTATTCAACACCTATATAAACAAGAGTGTCGAATTGGAAGACGAGAGTGCTGAATGCTGAACTATATTTATTCTCTGAAGGGATAGACAATTTATTTGAATGATGTATGGCGAGAAAATTAAATAAAGTGAAACTGAACACAGAAAAAAAAGTTTTAAATTAAGTCCGAAAGGACGTTTGTGTTACATTTTAAGCCAGTTTTTAGGCTTAAATTTAGTTTAAGCCTAAAAACTGGCTTAAAATGTAACACAAACTAGTCCTTTCGGGCTTGATTTAAAACTTTTTTTTTTCTGTGAAACTAAGAGAAAATGTTGAAAGTATTCGATGAAAATTGAATTGAAAGAATATTGCGAAGGTCAAATTTTAACGGGGTTTCATGGGACATCAAGAGTTTTGATAAATTTTAATTGTAATTTCAAAGAATTTCAAGAATTTTCATAAGTGGCCATACCATATATCCTCCCCCCGTCCTCCCAAATGGAATTTTGACTTATCCACCCGCCATCCCTAAACCCTCCACATGGTACATGGATGGCCCCTAAGATTTCTACGCATTTCTAGGGATACTAAGATGGGAATTCTATATAACAAAGATTTCAGATATTTCAAAGGATTTCAAGAGATTTTGAAAAAAATTCGAAAGAGTCAAAAAGATAGAATATGGTTTCATAGATTATAAAGTTTTTATGAAAGATCTCGAAAATGTTTAGAGGGATTTTAAGATATTTCAGGGACTTTTCAGCGATGTCAAGATATTCCAATCCTTTTAAGAATTTAACGTGAAGGAGTTGTGGAAAAGAAACAATATTGGCGATAAAAAGAAGGGTAGGTTTTCAATCACAATTTATTATGAATGAGAGCAGGATGACAAGGATGTGAAGGCATAATGATGAGAGATTCGGGGACGTATAAGTATGAGGGGGTGGAGGGAAAATAATCTTGACGACAAGAGGAAGGGTATGTTTCAAGGCAAGAGGGAAAAAATTGAGTAAGGGGGAGGGGGCAAAAAAATTGTAACAATTTTGAGTGGGAGAAGGACGAGAAGGATATACAGTGAAAGTTGAAGGGTGGGGCATTTGTTGGGGAAGGCCAGGTATAAGAAAGCAGGGAGGGGAAAGGGGAGCGGAGGGAAGATAATATTGATGATAAGAGGAGTATCAAATAGACGGGATTGTGTGAGAAAAGGTGAGGGGTGCAATAAAACTTGTCGTATGAGTATAAGGGGGATGAGAAGAACATGGGTATGGAGGGAACGTTAAGGGGAGGGAGATCTGTTGGAAAGGGGTGGTATAATAAAGGGGAAGAGGAGGAGGGTATATAATATTGATAATAAGAGGAGGATCATGTTTCAATAAGAAAGAGAGGAATCGGGATGTGCAAAGGGAAGAGGAACGAAAGAGAAGTTACAATTATAAGTGGAAGGGGAATGAAGAAAAGGTTACGAATTAATGTAAGAGGGGATGGAAAATAAATAATACTGGATATAGGAGGGATATGTTGAAAAGAAGGGGAGGCAATGGGATGAAAAAAGGGAGGGGGAAAAATTAGTCACAATTAGGAGGGGAAAGAGGAGGAGGAGCATTTAATGAACAGAAAGATGCAGAGGAGATAATTGAGAAGGGTTGGGGTTGAGATTTGAAGGAGAGGGCATTCGATAAACAGGAGGGGGATGACTTAAGATGACGGTGGGGAGGGGCATGTTATAAATTGAAAAGAGGGGGGATTATAAGAGAGGAAAGAGGAGGGAGAAATAAATATGAGGAAAAAAATTATATTGGAAGGTGTGGAGGTTGGAGGGGGTTCATATTGTGTGAGTAATTAGAGGAGGGAAAGATATGAGGGATGTAAAGGATGGTGGATGGCATATAAAACAGAATTGTGGAGAAATGGGGATGGTGTGAGGTGAGTGACTAGAGAAGGGGTATTTGGGTTGGGAGGGGGTGGTATACGTCAGGGGAGGGGAACTAAAAGGATGACCGTGAGGGGAGTTGTAGTCTAAATATTATAAAGGGCAGATGGAGATTTCATCCATGCATATTTTCGTAAAAATAATTTATTTTGGTCTGTTGAGAACTATAAAAAATGTAACTATCAGGGAGGCATAGTCGTGCCGTGATTTCTGGAGGTCGTGTTCACATGAAATAGTTTCACGTGTGCGACATCAAGCATAGTAGATAAAAAAAATATATATATATATGTATAGAGAGGGAGAGAGAAAGAGAGAGAATAACCGGTAGGACAAGGCTGGATCTTAAAAGGACAAGAAGGACATGTTTGCAGATCTGAGACACTCGAGCGTGACTGAAGGAAGACATCGTATGTATAGGTTTGTCACTTTATAAAGGGAGAAATAAGATGGGGGGTTTTTCATGAGAGATAGAAAAAGATAGAAGCGAAGCTTAAGATCAACATAGGAATGAATCTAGGTCTCCACGAATAAACAGTTGTGACAGATGCAGGGTTATATAAACAGACTATAGCGATTCCTGGCATTATCCTGCCCAAGGGAAATAGTTGGTCGACCGTTTAAACTACACAATGCCCGGATTTGCGAAATAAATGCTAGTTTTGTCGTGCGTGTCTCTTTCACGAATGACCTTCCGCTATTTTAAAAGAAGGCATCAGAGTCGGCCAGTCAAAATTACTGATGCGAGGATAGAGATTGAAAAGATTAAGGCATTTTATTATATAAATTCCATGTAAGAATATATAAGATAGGTATAATATTAAAAATTCTAGCATAATATTAATATTAACAATTCAAAGTGAATTTACTTTGATGAATTAATCCCAGAGGAGAATTTTTTTCTGTGGGTAAATTATTCATTATTCATTCAGAAATAGGTATCTTCTATCTATAAGCGTGTCTGAAACTCAAGTTTTCATTGCGTTTGATGGTCATTGGTAGAAAGGTATACAAATAACTGACGAGTCGGTCACTTTTGGATCGATCTAAGCTGAATGGCGTGACAGTCACTGTCGGTCTTTGACGATCTCGAATATTTTACGAAAACCTGCAGGATTACGTGACAAAGAATAGTCCAGGGATTATTTCAAGTCTCGATGGGCCATGGGAAACATTTTTAGAGGGGGAGGGAATCCGGCTCAGGGCTATACTTAAGATGTTTGATATACACGTCCCAAGGGATTTTCGGAGAGGGTCCTCACTGTTGAGAGACGATGAAATAATTTTTTTATTACCTTCGAGAGAGACTGATTGAAAAGGCAGATTACTCAATATTTACGATATCACTCTCGAGAAATTGAAAATCGTTCTTGAGAATTGAAAATGTAAGCTACTCGTCTTTAGAAAATCGTTCCAAATCACCACAACATAAACTTTTGTGTTATTGCAAATAATAATCCCTGATTATTATTGCCTCAATAAAATCCACTAGTCACAATTTAAAATAATATTTTCATACAGCAACGCTTAATTTTCAAAATTGAACAACAATTTGATAGCTTAACATGCAATCAAGATTAATTATCTGGATTGGAGCTAGAGTGGAGCTTGTTCTTGACAATGCCTAAACCTTCCGTTTAATAATTATATTAGCTTTGAGGGTTGGTCTTCTTGCATGAGGTTGCACCCTGTATGGAGGTTTACCGACCACACAGCCCAACTCATTAGCGTTACTCGGGATAAACAGGGAGGGAATGAGCATTGCCTCTGATAGTAGGATGGTTAGGCAGTTACCTCCTCCTCCTCCCCAAAGCCTCACTGTTAGCAGTGCAACCATAAGAGGAGGAAGGGAAGCTTCGATTCCAGAGACCTCGCCCCTCTGTTCTATTTACCAGTATGAACAATAACAAATAATCGGCCTGAGTAATAGGTCCAGATTTCAGTGACTCGGTCGGCAATGTAGATGCCACCACATGTATCCATATATGCTAACTGTCTCTAAGCATGCTGTTATTATAACCATGCGGCTTCTCTATCCTATCTCTTGTCAACGTTCCAATTCAACTCCACTGCAGACATCTGAATGCGCAGTATTGTGTGGGTATTCTGAATGAAGGGTTATGGAACAGTGTCTTGTGATTTACAACCACATTTGGTCTGGATAAGAAATTAATAATCACCGAAATATAAAAGGGCTCGACTCCATACATTAAATTACGTTTCTTATTAAAACAGGTTCATTTTTCGATATTGGCCATATCGACTGCGGATATGGTAGATTTCTATTTTACCGATTGTTAGTAAAATAGATGCCTACTTTACTGCCAGTCGGTAAAGTAGATATCTTTCATGTTATGTTAACTAAATATTTTTACCAGCTTTCTACAACAATGTAACTATATAATGTAAAAAAATAATTATTTTTTAAGTAAAAATAGGGCATGAATAGACTTGCTAAAGACCTTTACCTAAATTTTAATTGTAATTTTCAGTCAACAACTCTAGTGACCAAGAGCTCGAATAGTAAATCTTTTTAACGACCCTTTCACCTTTCCATAGAGGTAGTTGGAGAAGAACCATAAAATCAAGAAAACGATCACAGGATCCATTCCAGCTGAATCCGCCCTTTCTCTCCAAGCGTTTACCTTGTCATGTTTCAGTTTCGTAATGAGTTCCGGAGGTTTTATTGGTTCCGGTATTTGTGTCGTTCTCTGGTTTTATTAAGAATCTTGGAAGTTGGGAGAGAGAAACAAGAATGTTTCAGGTTCACAGAGAGAGAAAAAAGGAGTAAGGAGGAAGGGTGGAGTCATGAGATTCGTGTGGAGCTTTTGTTCAACGAGTCGGCATACACATCCTGGTCCTGTGAGCAACAGAGAGAGCACTTCGTAATGCCTCTATTAAAATGCAATCCCACTTCTTACTCCCTCCCATTTTTCTATCATAGCCATCCCCCACCACCCGCGAGTTTCCTGTCGAGACAGAGTTTCCTTTTATTCATTAAATAACAACGAGGGCTTTAGTCAGATTCCGGGTCAGCTCTCGTACAGGAACTTTTAAATGTTTCTTCCGGAAAATGTAAATAAGCCCCGTCTCTTGTAATTCAAAAGAAATCATAGAAAAAGTTCGCAATTTTTATTGAGCAACGAGTTTAAAAACAAGTCTCAGAAAAGAAGTCGAAAAAAATATTTCGCGAGGTAATTTCTGTTTCAAAATCCACTCCTACCGATATTCTATAACTTATCATAGTCCGGACAAGAACCTAATGGTTATTATATAAACTAAGTTGGTTTATGTCCAGGCTAAAGTGGTTCGTTACTAAGCTAAATTGACGGATATTTCTGCTTTCAAAAGCTCTAATCAACAATTATTTTTAAATTTGGAAGAACTGAGCTGAAAACGAGAAAGTTTTATTTTCGGAAACGTTGACAAAGCGAATAATGTCTAATCCCATCTGAGACAATTTGTCGGATGTTTCGAAACTGGTGGCTCTCGATGTGCCTAGGCGGAAATGACATTCAATCTAATTTACGCCCGACGGCGAGAGAACACAAAAGCGCTATCGGCGCTGCGATTCAAGGAAATCAACTTTAACCGAGTTCAATGGAAATTGTGCAACGTTACTTTTATGGCATGTTCCTCCCTATCAACGCGAGGAACGATCGTTATCCTTTGCGTTCTATCCGGCCACCCCTTGCCGCTCAGAAATTGGGTTTACGTAATCGCATTTACGTAAAGGCGCGTTGGCTGCTGCGACAGCAACGCTCGTAAACTTTAGCCCTGGCCTCATAAAACAGTAGCCAACCATCACAAAATAGAGACCCCACGTACCAAGAATCTCCAGCAAGCCTATACAAGTGCTAAAATTTTGTTTTGTACGTTACCTTCCTTCCCGTAAATCAATATTTACAAAAAAAAAAAAGACTGATGGAATTCCTACCTTTTATTTGATATTTCGCACTTCTTTGAATATTTTATTGGTGTAGATTCCTGTTACCGATGTGTACTGAAACAAAAAAATGAAAAGGCATAAGTTTTTGCTATATTATATCTTAGATACCTACTTTATCGACTGTGAATAAGATAACAACCTTTTTAACCGACTGTAAGTAGAATTGATTCCTATTTTGTTGGCAGTCGGTAAAGTTGACATATTTTTTTATTATTTTGTTAAATAGATGTTTTTCTGAAAGGAGAGGATTATTTTATAGTAAAATAGAGCACGCTATGACTAGTAGAAATAGAATTTCATTCCCTAAACGGTGACTAAGCAACAAGAGTCGTGGAACAAACGTAATTACAATCTCGTAGAAAATTGTCTCTAATTGAAAAATTTGTGTCGGCTGCTAGGGTGGAACGTTAATGTCTGTCAAGTCTGCACCGTGTAGAGACAGAATCCAAAAAGGAGTATTTAACTTGAAATCCTCTCTCTGACATGCTTACTTTACTAAACCCGAAATATAATTGCATTTACAAATAGAAAGTCCCTAGGTCGCTTTTCGAGTCTCGACAAACCCTTTACCATCACCCTTCAGATTTAAACCCTTATTCCTTTTTGAGTCACACATAGCTTTTTCGTGTACGATCTCATGATGAAAACGAGAATACGTAACGAGATTAATTAAATTAAGCTATAATTTGTTGTAAAACTCACATTTCCGGTGAAAAAACATTTAATGTTTCTTAATTTTGCTAAATCTCAAGTTGAGATTTCAAATTTAATTTTGGAAAATGATTTTATTCTCTTTGATTATGATAAATCTAATTTGAGAATAGGAAATTATTGAACTCTTTGTACAAACACAGTTGTTAAATAGAATCAACTGAAGCACAGACAAAAACCAGTTTAGACCAGCTGTGGGTAAAATAGTAACCCTTTTCTAATATTCCCAAAATATTTTTAAAAATTATAGAAATTACGCAACGTTTTTCTTGAAGCTAAACCACATGCATTCGTGACGCTATTATAAGTCTAAGGGTTGTAATTGGTTGAATAGAGAAACCAAAATCGCGCGTGTTCTCTTCAATCTCCACCATTTTCTCAGTAAATTAGTCTTCCTCTAAGTATCAGGTATTTATGTACATCATAATAATATAATAATAACCAGCACTTTGTATCGGGACCGTAACACAGTGGCTTCTAAAATAGATAATAACAGTTGATTATTGGTTTGTGGTTTTAGAAACTTTGTTGGACAATGACTAACTGTTGCAGCTAGCTATTTAAAAAAAACAAAAACGTAGTTTTGAAGTATTCGAAACAGAAGGATTGATCAAGCCTTCGTATAACTTATGACCTTTAAGTGTTTGGAGTCGATTTAACTTGCGAAATCTTTTCTTCGTACAAACGTTATAAAAAATAAGAATCTATGTAGGAATATATTATTGAGAACCCTTATTGATATAAAAGGTGTCCTATCTTAATATCCCTTAAAATACTCCATATATTATATATATATAAAAAAAAGATGAAGGTCAAATGTCTGAACTATGCTACCTATGCAGGTCAATTTCAGATTAAATATAAATATATTTTTGATGTTCTAAGCAAAATAAAAATCTATATGTCAAGGAAACTATACTTTATTCCGTTTTAAATTATATTATACTACTCTTACTAAATGAATTTTAACTGTATTAGTCATTTATGAAATAATGGTATGTATAGGTATATTATATTTCTAACACCAATCTTAAGTTGGTATTCAGACCATAAAATAATGTAATAAAACCGAGATATTTCTGATAATTAAATGCGACACTAAAATTGTTATGATTACGTATATTTTTAAACGATTCATTTCCGTGTTTGAAAGCACGATAATGTTTTTAAAACCATTTTTCTTTATCTCTCAATAAAAAATATTATACTCGATTTGCTTGAGTTTTTTTTACCATATTTGCGTCTTTCATATATAGAAATAGAACAAGGACTGCTTACCATTTGCTCACCATTTGGACCGCTTAAATTAATGTAAAAATGTCAAACAAATTATATTTCTATCTGCTAATTGTTAGTGGCTTCTTGTGTCCAGGAATTATCGCGAGTTTATCAGCCAATAATACCAGTAAGTAAAATGACATCTATTACGTAAATTTATCTAGGATAAAGCTAATGTAAAACATTATTAAAATATTAATTTGCTAAACATGTAAAACACTATTAACAGAATAATGTTACATACTTGTAGGAAAATCAGCGGATTTTCTCGTTCGCCATAGACGTGTAATTAATCACGAACCGGATGGACATTCTGCAGTGAAAATAGAAGACGTTAACTATATTGTAAATATTAGATATAACCGTGGTTTGCATTGTGTAGGTGCTATATTGTCGCGTTTCACTGTTATCACTGCTGCTACCTGTGTTATTGAGGTACCCTTAGGGCAGTACCAAGTTCAATCTGGTTCAGGATATTCACATCGCAGTGTGAATCACAGCATAACAACGAAGGCAGTCCATTACGGCAATCGTCCGTATGGACTTTACGACGGCATTGCCTTGCTTAAAGTTAACCCTCCTTTTATATTTGGATCTAACACTGGAAATATAACATTGCACATAGAACCTGTAGTGACAGGTACAATGGCTCTTGTCAGTGGTTGGGGTCTCAACCACCCAACATCGTAAGTTATCAATAACGTATAACAAGCACATGCATCATAACTGTTAAAAATCTATATTCTTCTTCATTTCAGACAATCAATGACAGGAAAACAGAGGCTACGGTCAATTACTTTGCCAATAATGAACCATAGAGCGTGTATAGCTACTTACGCAGGTCACTTTCAGATTACAAATAAACATATTTGCACTTATGACGAACGAAAACTCTGTGCCAACCATGATATCGGTACTCCTCTAGTTATTAACAGTGCTATAGTTGGCATTCACATTTATAAAGGATGTTTTCCGGGTCACAGAAATGCAGATGTTTTCATAGATGTGCAATTACAGGAATACAGTGGTTGGATCAAGGAACACATTATACTTTAATATGTTTGAGCAACCATATATTATGTGGTTTTAATTAACGATAAGCAAGCAAATGATATTTTTGCAATACTACTAATAAAAATAGCTTTGGTTGTTCTAAACAAAATAAAAATCTATTTGTCAAATAAACTACACTCTATTTCATTTTAAATTATCTTATTTGCACTCTTACTACATGTATTTTAACAGAATTAGCCGTTTATGAGATAACGTGATGTACAGATAGATTATATGTCACTAACACCAATCTTACGTTGGTATGCAAACCATAAAATAATAAAAACCAACCAAAATATTTCTGATAATTAAATGCAATAATACAATTTTAATGATTACGTACATTTTTAAGCAATTCTTTTCCTTGTTTCCAAATAGGAAAATTTTTTCAAACAATTTTTCGTCATCCCCCAATAAACAATATTATACTCAATTTACTCAAGACGTTTTTACCATATTTGCGGCTTTCATATAAAGCAGTTGAACAAGGACTGCATATCATTTGCTCACACTCTGGACAGCTTAAATTAATGTAAAAATGTCAAAAAAACTACATTTATATCTGCTAATTGTTTGTGGCTTCTTGTGTCAAGGAATTATCGCAAGTTCATTAGCCAATAATATCAGTAAGTAAAATGATATCTGCAACATTAATATGGGATAAATACAATTTAAAACATCTTGAAGATTTAATTTGTTACATATTTGCAGCGAAATCAGCGGATTTTTTCGTTCGCCATAAACGTGTAATTAATCACGAGCCGGATGGACAAAATTTAGCGAGATTAGGAGACGTTGACTATATTGTAAATATTAGATATGCAGGTGGTTTGCATTGTGTAGGTGCTATATTGTCACGTTTTACTGTTATCACTGCTGCTTCATGTGTTCAGTTAAACTTATGGCAGTACCAAGTTCAATCTGGTTCTGCATATTCACATCGCAGTGCGAATCACAGCATAACAACGAAGTTAGAACATTACGGCAATCCTCCGCATAAAAGAGAAGATGGCATTGCATTGGTTCAAGTTGAACCTCCTTTTACACCTGGGTATAAAACTGGAATCATTCGTTTGCACGTAGAACCTGTAGTGACAGGTACAATGGCTCTTGTCAGTGGTTGGGGTCTCAACCACCCAACATCGTAAGTTATCAATAACGTATAACGAGTACATACAACATAACTGTTAAAAATTTATATTCTTCTTCATTTCAGACAATCAATGCCAGGAAGACAGAGGCTACGATCAATTACTTTGCCAATAATGAACCACAGAGAGTGTAAAGCTGTCTATGCAGGTCTCTTTGAGATTACAAATAAATATATTTGCACTTATGACGAACGAAAACTGTGTGCCATTCATGATCTCGGTACTCCTCTAGTTATTAACAATGCTATAGTTGGCGTTCACAATTATAAAGGACGTTTTCCGGATGTCAGAAATGCTGATGTTTTCATAGACGTGCAATTACAGGAATACAGTGGGTGGATCAGGGAAAACATTGTACATTAGTAAGAATGATGTTCATGTTACCAATTTTTCTATTGGATCATCAAAATTTATATGAGTTTCATCGAACGTTTCCATGATTTAAGGGAAAGTTCAGCTAATCAACATAATTTTGCACTAGTACCAGGAAAATTATATTCGTGGTGTTCCAAAAAAAATAAAGATCTATATGTTCGAGAAACTAGACTTTACTTTAACCCACCTTGTTCATTATGACCTTAAGTAAAATTAAAAGAAGAAAAGAAAAAAAAACAGTTTTTTTTTTAATTGTAGATGCAGGAATATCTAAAACCTGCTTTTTACAGATTTTGCAAGTATTAATGTTGTAATAATCTCTTTATTACACACCATCAAGATTAGATTTCTCAATAAAGCTGTTATCTTAAATTTGTTCAAGTTTCATATCAGTATTTGATTAAGAAATACAGAGGACATAAACTTAGATTATAAAACAGACACAACACTCCAAATTTTTCACTGCTTCATGTCCTTAATCTATAGCAGTGGACCAGGAAAGAATTTCACCATTTGGACAGCTTAAATTAGTATAAAAATGTCAGGAAAATTATATTTCTATTCGCTAATTGTCTGTGGCTTCTTGTGTCAAGGAATTATCGCAAGTCTATCAGCCAATATCAGTAAGTAAAATGATATCTGCTACATAAAGTTATTTGGGATAAAGATAATGTAAAGTATTACGAAGATCTCAACTTCTTACATACTTGCAGGGACATCAGCGGATTTTCTCGTTCGCCATAAACGTGTAATTAATCACGAACCGGGTGGACAAGCTATAGCAAACAAAACAGACATTAACTATATTGTACATATTAGACACGAAGGTCGTTCTATTTGCGTAGGTGCTATATTGTCGCGTTTCACTGTTATCACTGCTGCTGACTGTGTTGCGTATCACTTATGGCAGTACCAAATACAATCTGGTGGAGCATATGTACATCGTAGTACGAATCACACCTTAACAGAGAAGTTACTCCATTATGGCAATCTTCCGCATGGACCTCACGACGGAATTGCCTTGGTTAAAGTTGACCCTCCTTTTATACCTAGGCCTACAACTGGAATCATACAATTGCACGTAGAACCTGTTCCGGCCGGTACAATGGCTCTTGTTAGTGGTTGGGGATGCCAACACCCAACATCGTAAGTTAATAATAACATATAGCCAGCACATGAAACATAATTATTAAAAGTTTATATTCTTCTTCATTTCAGACTACCAATGCCGGGAAAACAGAGACTAAGATCAATCACTTTACCAATAATGAACCAGAGAGAGTGTACAGCTATCTATGAAGGTCTTTTTCAGATTACAAATAAACATATTTGCACTTATGACGAACGAAAACTCTGTGCCAATTATGATATGGGTACTCCTCTAGTTATTAACAATTCTATAGTTGGTATTCACAATTATAAAGGTATTTCTGAGGGTTTGAAAAATCCAGATGTATTCATAGACGTGCAGTTACAGGAATACAGTGTTTGGATTAGGGAACACATTATATATAACTGAGAATGATGTGTATTTTATCAAATGTTCTATTGGATCAAAATTTATGTTAGTTTTATCAAACTTTTTGATGATTTCAAGAAACTTTCAGCTTATTAACATAATGTTGCATTAGTACCAAGACTTTTGTGGTGGTCCATACACAATAAAAATCTCTATGTTCAAGAAACTAGACTTTAATTCGAACTATCATGACTAAGATGAGGTATGTTAATGAATATTTCGATTCATTGATTAAAATGGGCCACCCTGTATGTTCACTGTTGAGCAAGGGGTATCTAAAATCTGTTTTTTTCATGGCTTTATAAGTCCTAATGTTGTACTAATCTTTTTATTACACACCAGCACGTTTCGTTTTCTCAATAAAAACTATTGTCATAAATTTGTTAGTTTTATATCAGCACTCAAAATTTTCCTATACTTTATGTCCTTCGTCTATAGCAGTTGAACAAGGAAGAATTGCACCATTTGGACAACTTAAATTAGTATAAAAATGTCAGATAAATTATATCTCTACCTGCTAATTGTCTGTGGCTTCTTGTGTCGAGGAATCATCGCGAGTTCAACAGCCAATAATATCAGTAAGTAAAATGACATCTGTTACATAAATTTATCTGGGATAAAGATAATGCGCAAAGCATTATGAAGATATTAATTTGTTAAATACTTGCAGGGAAATCAGCGGATTTTCTCGTTCGCCATAGACGTGTAATTAATCACGAGCCGGGTGGACATGCTTTAGCGAAGATACAAGACATTAACTATATTGTACATATTAAATATGAAACTCGTTTTAACTGTGTAGGTGCTATATTGTCGCGATTCACTGTTATCACTGCTGCTTCTTGCATTGCATTTCACATATGGCAGTACCAACTACAATCTGGTGGAGCATATACACATAGTAGTACGAATCACAGCATAACAGACAAGTTATTCTATTACGGCAATCCTCCATATGGAAGAGAAGATGGCATTGCATTGCTTAAAGTTGACCCGCCTTTTACAATTGGAGCTACCACTGGAATCATAACATTGCACGTAGAACCTGTACTGACAGGTACAATGGCTCTTGTTAGTGGTTGGGGATGCCACCATGCAACATCGTAAGTGATAAATAAGGAATAACAAGTACATGAAGTGTAATTGTTAAAAATTTGTATTCATCTTCATTTCAGACCATCAATGCCTGGAAGACAGAGGTTACGATCAATCACTTTACCAATAATGAAGCAAAAAGATTGTATAGATACCTACGCCGGTTATTTTCAGATTACAAATAAATATATTTGCACTTATGACGCACGAAAACTCTGTGCCAATTATGATATTGGTACTCCTCTAGTTATTGACAATTCTCTAGTTGGCATTCACAATTATAAAGGAGCTTTTACGGGTATCAGAAATCCAGACGTTTTCATAGACGTGCAACTTCCGGAATACAATGTTTGGATCAGGAGAAACATTATACCTTAGTGAGAGAGATGTTAATGTTATCAATTGTTCTATTGGATCATCAAAATTTATATTGGTTTCACGAAAAGTTTTGTTGATTTAAAGGAACAATCAGTTAATCAACATAATGTTGCACTAGTACAAAGATAATTAATTTGTGGTGTACTATACAAAATAAAGATCTATATATTCAAGATACTAGACCTTACTTTGAATTACCTTGATTTTGAATCACCTTGACCATTATCATGACCGTAATGAATGTTTTGATTTGTTATTTAAATGAGACGCCGTGTATGTTCACCATTTTGCAGTAGTATCTACAATTTATTTTCTTAAATAATTTTCCCTTAATATTACACTAAACTCTTCACTAGTCACGAGCATGACACGTTATCTCAATAAAAAATATTATCATAAACTTCTTCAAGCTTTATATCAGCAATTGCTTAAGAGACGCAGAGTAAATAAAATTAGATTATAAAAGAGCCACAAAACATACAATTTTTCAACATTTAACTACCTTAGTCTATAGCAGTTGAGCAAGGAAAATTTTCACCATTTGGACAGTTTTAATTAGTATAAAAATGTCAGTAAAATCATATTTTTATCTGCTAATTGCCTGTGGCTTCTCCTGTCAAGGAATTATCGCTAGTTTATCAACCAATAACAGTGAGTAAAATGATATCTGCTACATAAATTTACCTGGGATAAAAATAATGCAAAGCATTATAAAGATACTAATTTGTTACATATTTGCAGCGAAATCAGCGGATTTTCTCGTTCGTCATAAACGTGTAATTAATCACGAGCCGGGTGGCCATGCTATAGCGCACATAACAGAAATGAACTATATTGTAAGTATTAGACATCAAGGTCGTTCGAATTGTGCAGGTGCTATATTGTCGCGTTACACTGTTATCACTGCTGCTGACTGTGTTGCGTATCACTTATGGCAGTACCAAGTACATTCTGGTGCAGGATATATACATCGTAGTAATAATCACAACATAACAGAGAAGTCACTCCATTCCGGCAATCCTCCGCATGGACCTTACGATAGTATTGCCTTGGTTAAAGTTGACCCTCCTTTCGTACCTGGTCCTAACACTGGAATCATACGTTTGCACGTAGAACCTGTACTGTCAGGTACAATAGCTCGTGTTAGCGGTTGGGGATATCGACACCCAACATCGTAAGTTATCAATCACGTATAACAAAATACATGAAACTTAATTGTGAAAAATATATATTTCTCTTAATTTCAGACAACCAATGCCGGTTCAACAAAGACTACGATCAATCACTTTACCAATAATGAACCACAGAGAGTGTATAGCTGCTTACGCAGGTCACTTTCAGATTACAAATAAACATATTTGCACTTATGACGCACAAAAACTCTGTGCTATTCATGATATCGGTACTCCCCTAGTTATTGACAATTTTCTAGTTGGCATTCACAATTATAAAGGAACTTTTACGAATATAAGAAATCCAGATGTTTACATAGACGTGCAATTACAGGAATACAGTGGTTGGATTCAAAGGAACATTATACCTTAATGAGAATGATGTTCATGTTATCAATTGTTCTATTGGATCATTAAAATTTATATTGGTTTCACGAAAAGTTTTATAGATTTAAAGGAACGATCAGCTAATCAATATAATGTTGCACTAGTACCAAGAAAATTATTTTGTGGTGTACTATACAAAATAAAGATCTCTATATTCAAGATACTAGTGTTTACTTTGAACCACCTTGACCATTATGCCATTAAGGGCATGTAAGACTTACCCGATCCCTACCTTACCGACATTTTTTTGTCTGCAACGCTATGTCTACATTTATTGAGATATTATATTGAAAATTTCTGAAATTGAAGCTAAAGCACTAAGGTACGTTTATCTAATCGTAAATATTGACATTTGTAAAAAAAAAATTTGTTGAAAAATTATTTTTTTATTTTTACAAAAATTTAAGACCAGATAAACATACCTTAGGATGTTTTTTTTAATTTTATAAATTTTCAATTTGATATCTTTGTAAATGTAGACGTAGGGTTGCAGACAAAAAAATGTCGGCAAGGTAGGGATCGGGTAAATCTTACATGGCCTTAAGGGATTATTCTACTTTATACGCTAAAAAAAAAGAGATATTTTTGAAAATTTTTTTTGAGTATATCATGAAAGATATGGAAATAAATATTTTTAGATATGATAGAATAAGGTCTTAAACTGCAAAAAAAATTTTTTTTTTTATTAACTTTATTCCATGTTTATATTAAAAATAATGGCCGTGCGTAGGCTTCTGAAAATCAAAGGGGTAAACGGTACCAGGGATATCTGGGTAACGGTTAGCTGAAAAAAAAAAACCAAAGTGGGTTTGCTTCAGTATTACTAAAACTAGGTCTATTGCCTATAATAATTAATATTTATGAAAAAAGAAAAAAATGGCGGACAAAAATTTAAAAAAAAAATACATTTTTTTTCACTGTTTTTTTTTTTTTTTTGTTAAAAAAATTAGTAAAAATGTTATTTCTTAATATATTATAGGCAACAGACCTAGTTCAATATGTGTAGAATGTGTGGTTTAAATTTTATAAGGATCGGTCTTATAGTTTTCATAAAATCCTTGGTATCGTTTTAAAAACACTGTTTTGAGAAAAACGCGTTTAAAACAATAACAATGCAATAAAATAAATAAAAAACAATTTTTTTACGTATTTTAAGACATGTTTTATCATACCTAAAAATATTTATATCCATATCTTTCTTGACATACTAAAAAAAAAAGTTGAAAAATAGCTCTTGTTTTTAAGCGTATAAATTAGAATAACCCCTTAAGAAAAATTAAAAGAAGAAAAGAAAAGCCTTTTTTTTTAATTAATTAAATTTTTCTGCAGGTGGGTTATTTAATTGAACGTTTGATCCGTTGATTTAAATGGGACGGCGTGTATGTTCACCATTTTAGTGGAGTGTCTACAATTTGTTTTTTACATAATTTTCTAAACTCTAATGTTGCACTAAATTTTTCATTAGTCACGAGTACGATACGTTTTCTCAGTAAAACCTATCATCTTAAATGTTTTCAACTGTTATATTAGCATTAGATTAAGAAACACAGAGGACATAAATTTAGATTATAAAAGGGACACAAAACTGAAAATTTTCCAATACTTCCTGTTCTCAGTCCATAGCAGTTGAACAAGGAAAAATTTCACCATTTGGACAGCCTAAATTAGTATAAAAATGTCAGAAAAGGTATATTTTCACCTGCTAATTGTTTGTGGCTTCTTGTGTCAAGGAATTATCGCGAGTTTACCAACGAATAATATAAGTAAGTAAAATTATATCTGCTTCAGAAATTTACCTCGAATAAAGAGAATGCAAAGCATTAAGAAGATATTAATTTGTTACATGTTTATAGGAAAATCAGCGGATCTTCTCGTTCGTCATAAACGTGTAATTAGTCACGAACAGGGTGGACACGCTTCAGCGAACATGACAAACGTTAAATATATTGTAAATATTAGATATCAAGGTAGTTCGATTTGCGTTGGTGCTATATTGTCGCGTTACACTGTTATCACTGCTGCTGGCTGTGTTGCGTATAACTTATCGCATTACCAAGTATTTTCTGGTTCAGTATATATACATCGTGGTGCGAATCACACCTTAACGCAGAAGACACTCCATTACGGCAATCGTCCGCATGAACATTACGACGGCATTGCCTTGGTTAAAGTTAACCCTTCTTTTACACTTACAGGTAACACTGGAATCATACATTTGCACGTAGAACCTGTACCGCCAGGTGAAATAGCTCTTGTCAGCGGTTGGGGATGCCAACACCCAACATCGTAAGTTATCAAAAACGTATAACAAACACATGAAACTTAATTGTTAAAAATATACATTTCTTTTAATTTCAGACCACCAATGATGGCACCACAAAGACTACGATCAATAACTTTACCAATAATGAAGCAAAGAGAGTGTAAAGCTACTTATGCAGGTTACTTTGAGATTTCATATAAATATATTTGCACTTATCACGAACAAAAACTCTGTGCCAGTTGTGATTTAGGTACTCCTCTAGTTGTTGACAATTTGTTAGTTGGCATTCACAATTTTAAAGGATGTTTTGCGGGTCGACAAAATCCAGATGTTTACATAGACGTGCAATTACAGGAATACAGTGGTTGGATTCAAAGCAACATTATACCTTAATGAGAAATGATGTTCATGTTACAAATTATTCTTTTGGATCATCAAAATTTATATTGGTTTCGCGAAAAGTTTTGTTGAGTTAAAGGAACGACCAGCTTATCAAGATAATGTTGTAGTAGTAAAAAGAAAATTATTTTGTGATGTATTATACAAAATAAAGATCTATATATTCAAGATACTAGACCTTACTTTGAACCACCTTGACCATCATGACCGTATGAAAAATTGACAAAAGAAAAGAAAAGATATTTTTTTAATTAATGAAATTTTTATGCAGGTGGGTTATTTTAATGAACGTTTCGATCCGGTTATTTAAATGGGACGCCGTGTATGTTCACCATTTTACAGGAGTATCTACAATTTGTTTTTTTTTACATAATTTCCCCTTAATGTTGCACTAAAATTTTCACTAGTCACGAACATAATACGTTCTCTCAATAAAAAATATTATCATAAACTACTTCAAGTTTTATATCAGTAATTGCTTAAGAGACACATAGTAAACAAAATTAGATTATAAAAGAACCAGAAAATTTAAAATTTTTCAATACTTAACTTCCTTAGTCTATAGTAGTTGAGCAAGGAAGAATTTTACCATTTGGACAGCTTCAATTAGCATAAAAATGTCAGGTAAATCATATTTTTATCTGCTAATTGTCTGTGGCTTCTCCTGTCAAGGAATTATCGCGAGTTTATCAACAAATAATATCAGTAAGTAAAATGATATCTGCAACATAAATATGGGATAAATATAATTTAAAACATCATGAAGATTTAATTTGTTACATATTTGCAGCGAAATCAGCGGATTTTCTCGTTCGTCATAAACGTGTAATTAATCACGAGCCGGGTGGCCATGCTATAGCGCAAATAACAGACATTAACTATATCGTACATATTAGATATCTAAGTCGTTCGAATTGTGTAGGTGCTATATTGTCGCGTTTCACTGTTATCACTGCTGCTACCTGTGTTCAGTATCACATATGGCAGTACCAACTACAATCTGGTGGAGCATATACACATAGTAGTACGAATCACACCTTAACAGAGAAGTTACTCCATTATGGCAATCTTCCGCGTGGACCTAACGACGGCATAGCCTTGGTTAAAGTTGACCCTCCATTTATACTTTCACATACCACTGGAATCATACGTTTTCACGTAGAACCTGTACCGCCAGGTGCAACGGCTCTTGTTAGCGGTTGGGGATGCCAACACCCAACATCGTAAGTTAAAAATAATGCATAACCAGCACATGAAACATAACTATTAAAAATTTATACTCTTCTTGATTTCAGACCACCAATGCAGGGAAAACAGAGGCTACGATCAATTACTTTGACAATAATGAACCACAGAGAGTGTATAGCTACTTACGCAGGTTACTTTGAGATTACAAATAAACATATTTGCACTTATGACGAACTTAAACTCTGTGCCAATCATGATATTGGTACTCCTCTAGTTATTGACAATTTTCTAGTTGGCATTCACAATTATAAAGGAACTTATACGGGTATCAGAAATCCAGACGTTTTCATAGACGTGCAATTACAGGAATACAATGTTTGGATTAGGAGCAACATTATACCTTAGTGAGAAATATGTTCATGTTAACAATTGTTCTATTCCAGTGATGTCTAAGCGTGATTGAATGAGTAGTTTACCTTCCCCCTCTCCTAACACACCAAGTTTTAATAAAATTTTCGAATATTAATCTTTGACCATCCACTAAAGATTTTAGGAGAGGGGGAAGACAAACTACTCATTTACTCACGCTTGGACATCACTGTTCTATTCGATCATCAAAAATTGCATTGGTTTCATCAAACGATTTGTTGATTTGAAGCAAAGTTCTGCTAATCAAAATATGTAATTTTGTTACACTAACACCAAGAAAATTATTTTATGGTGTACTATACAAAATAAAGATCTATATATTCAAGATACTATGCCTTAATTTGAACGACCTTGACCATCATGACCGAAAGAAAAATTAAAAGAAGCAGAGAATAGACCCATTTCTAAATTCATAAGATTTCTCTGCAGGTGGGTTAGTTTAATAAATGTTCCGATCAGTTGATTTAAATGGGACGCCGTGTATGTTCATCATTTTACAGGAGTATCTACAATTTCCTATTTTATATAATTTTCCCCTTAATTTTGCTATAAATTTTTCATTAGTCACGATTAAGTTACGTTCTCTCAATAAAAAATATTATGATAAATTTCTTCAAGTTTTATATCAGCATTTGATTAAAAGACACAGAATAAATAAATTTAAATTATAAAAGAGAAACCCTACTGCAAATTTTCCATTTGCATCACATCTTTAGTCTAGCTGTTGAAAAAGGAAAAATTTCACCATTTGGACAGATTAAAATAGTATAAAGATGTCAGAAAAATTATGTTTCTACCTGCTAATTGTTTGTGGCTTCTTGTGTCAAGGAATTATCGCAAGTTCATTAGCCAATAATATCAGTAAGTAAAATGATATCTGCAACATTAATATGGGATAAATACAATTTAAAACATTATGAAGATTTAATTTGTTACATATTTGCAGCGAAATCAGCAGATTTTTTCGTTCGCCATAAACGTGTAATTAATCACGAGCCGGATGGACAAAATTTAGCGAGATTAGGAGACGTTGACTATATTGTAAATATTAGATATGCAGGTGGTTTGCATTGTGTAGGTGCTATATTGTCACGTTTTACTGTTATCACTGCTGCTTCATGTGTTCAGTTAAACTTATGGCAGTACCAAGTTCAATCTGGTTCTGCAGTTAGAACATTACGGCAATCCTCCGCATAAAAGAGAAGATGGCATTGCAATCAGCGGATGTTCTCGTTCGCCATAAACGTGTAATTAATCACGATCCGGATGGACAAGCCATAGCAAAGTTAAAAGACATTAACTATATTGTCCATATTAGACATCAAGGTCATTCGACATGTGAAGGTGCTATAATATCGCGTTTAACTGTTATCACTGCTGCTCCCTGCATTGCACTTCAGTTATCGCAGTACAAAGTACAATCTGGTGCAGCAGATATACATCGTGGTACGAATCACAGCATAACAGAGAAGTTATTCCATTACGGCAATCCTCCGCATGGAAATTACGACGGCATTGCGTTGGCTAAAGTTGACCCTCCTTTTACACTTGGATATAAAACTGGAATCATTCATTTACACGTAGAACCTGTACTGCCAGGTACACTGGCTCTTATTAGTGGTTGGGGAGTCAACCACCCAACATCGTAAGTTATCAATAACGTATAACAAACACATGAAACAAAACTGTTAAGAATATATATTCCTCTTGATTTCAGACCATCAATGCCGGGACAACAGAGGCTACGATCAATCACTCTACCAATAATGAAGCAAAAAGAGTGTATAGCTAGTTATGCTGGTCACTTTGATATTACAAATAAATATATTTGCACTTATGACAAAAGAAAACTCTGTGTCTTGCATGATATTGGTACTCCACTAGTTATTGACAATTCTCTAGTTGGCATTCACAATTATAAAGGATGTTTAACAGATATCAGAAATCCAGATGTTTTCATAGACGTGCAATTACAGGAATACAGTGTTTGGATTAGAGAACACATTTAATATTAGTGAGAAAGATGTTCATGTTACTAATTGTTTTATTGGATCATCCAAATTTATCTTGGTTTCATCAAACGTTTTGTTGTTTTAAAGGGAAGTTCTGCTAATCAAAATATGTAATGTTGTTGTACTAGTAACATGGAAATTATTTTGTGATATTCTCTACAAAATAAAGATCTTTTTATGTTAAAGAAACCTGACTTTGTTTTATTCTACTTTATTTTGTTGCTATAGAAGCAACAAAGATTTTTGGTTGTGCCAACCAAATTTTTGTTGAACCACCCAAAGTTTTGTTAATTTAACCAAAACTGAGATTTTGTTGGTTCAAATGAATTTTCTTGGATCAACAAAAAGTTTGTTGAAAGAACCAAGATTTGGTTGGCACAACCAAACAATTTTTGTTGCTTCTATAGTAACAAAAAGTTTTTTTGTCCGCACCAAACATTTTTCTCAGTGTATTTTAATAGAATTAGCCATTTATGAGGCAACGACAATGTAGAGATATCTGATTACAAGCAAATTTACCTTGGTATTTAGACATCAAACTAATACAATATGTTTCTATTTTACTTATGACGTTTGAAGGAAGTATTAAAATCGTAAACCGACTTGTCACGCTTGTGTCGTAGTAAAATAATATAGATTCTAATCTAGCGTTAAGAATGTACAAACGCATTACATGTAATATTTATATAAAAATGATTCAAAATTAGAAGCATTGGAATGATTCCGAATTCCGAAATTTGTATCTAAACCAGACAGTTTCATTCCTATCTAATCCGAAGGAAATTTTCAATCCTATAGGAATTCAAATGGGCTTCGGATTAATTATAATTAATCCGAATTCCGTCCGAAATTTTAATTGAAAGGAATCCCGTCAATCCAAATGAATCAAATTTATCCGAATTTTTCGGAATCATTCTGATTGATTCGGTCAGGCTGAATTAATTGGAATAGAACCGATTAAGTCGAATCCATTAAGATTGAAAGTTCTGATTCACCGGATTCATTCTAATTGACCGGATTTATTCAAGATGAAAGTTTGAATTAATTTTGTGTAATTCGGATTAATAGGATTCATCATATCGTTTCAAATACAAAATTCGGAAAGTTTTGGTTTAACATAAAATGAATTTCAATCCAAAAGTATTGACCTTAAAATGATCTTGAAAATTGATCTCAAGAACAAAATTTACAGTATCTTTAAATGTCCCCCTATGTTTCATACGATTTTTGACTGAACGACTTTTTTTGTAGATGCAGTATTTTAAAAGACATATCGATCCATTGAATAAAATGAGATACCTTGTATGTTAGCCTTAATGTTGCACTAAAACTTTTCATATCAAGCGAGCACCTTCAAGTATATTATTAAGCAATTATCTTCATTACTTCGTAACATAGATAACTCTTACCCATATATGGCTAAGATATTTAATGGCTCTATCGAGCCATTAAAATTTTCCAACAATTTTTTCTTATTTCCCAAAAAGAAATTATCTTAAATTTGTTCAAGACTTTTTTCTACAATTGCTTAAGAGACACAGAGTAAATAAAGTTAGATTATAAAGTACAAACAATACAAAAAATTTTCCATTTGCATGACATCTTTAGTCTATAGCAGTTGAACAAGAAAGAATTTCACCATTTGGACAGTTTAAATTAGTATAAAAATGTCAAAAAAACTACATTTATATCTGCTAATTCTTTGTGGCTTCTTGTGTCAAGGAATTATCGCGAGTTCATTAGCCAATAATATCAGTAAGTAAAATGATATCTATTACATAAATTTATCTGAAATAAGGCTAATGTAAAACACTCTTAAGAGATTGATTTGTTACACACTTGCAGGTAGATCATCAGATTTTATTGTCCGCCATAAACGTGTAATTAATCACGAGCCGGGTGGACATACTGCAGCGAGGTTAGAAGATGTTAACTATATTGTAAATATTAGATATGAAAGTCGTTTGCATTGTGTAGGTGCTATATTGTCGCATTTCACTGTTATCACTGCTGGTCAATGTGTTTTGACTAACTTATGGCAGTACATAGTTCAAACTGGTTCAGCATATTCACAGCGTAGTAGGAATCACAGTGTAATACGGAGGTTAGCCCATAAAGGCAATCCTCCGTATGAAGATTACGACAGCATTGTCTTGATTAAAGTTGACCCGCCTTTTACACTTGGACTAAACACTGGAATCATACATTTGCACGTAGAACCTGTACTGACAGGTACACTGGCTCTTGTCAGTGGTTGGGGATGCCATCATCCACAATCGTAAGTTAACAATTATGTATAACAAATACATGAAACTAAATTGTTAAGGGCATGTCAGACTTACCCGATCCCTACCTTACCGACATTTTTTTGTCTGCAACGTTACGTCTACATTTATTGAGATATCAAATTAAAAATTTCTAAAATTGATGCTAAAGCATTAAGGTACGTTTATCTGGTTCTAAATATTGACATTTATAAAAATTTAAGACCAGATAAACGTGCCTTAATGCTTTAGCATCAATTTTAGAAATTTTCAATTTGATATCTCATTAAATGTAGACGTAACGTTGCAGACAAAAAAATGTCGGTAAGGTAGGGATCGGGTAAGTCTGACATGGCCTTAAGGACAAATACCAAACTATGACGTCGAGAATTACCGACCGAACAATGTATGTATTTCTATTCCACCTTCTTATTTTTAAACTAAGTAAAATATCTCATTGAAAATTTGAGAGATGAAAGAAAATATATTAGCCGACCGCTGTCTGGTACCTTGGAGCTCATATTTTGCGTTAAAAATATATTTTTCATAAATTTGTTATGTCCACTATAGCAGACCACATAATCTTTGTAAATCCTGGTAAATCATCATATGGTCTGCTATAGTGGACATTGGACATAACAAATTTATGAAAAATATATTTTTAACGCAAAATATGAGCTCCAAGGGACAAGACAGCGATCGGTTAATATATTTTCTTTCATCTCACAAATTTTCAACGAAATATTTTACTTAGTTTAAAAATAAGAAGGTGGAAAAGAAATACATTGTCCGGTCGGTAATTCGTGTAGTCATAGTTTGGTATTTGCCCTTAAGAATATATATTCTTCTTGATTTCAGACAATCAATGACGGGACAATATAAGCTACGATCAATCACTTTGCCAATAATGGACCATAGAGAGTGTATAGCTACTTACGCAGGTCACCTTAAGATTACAAATAAACATATTTGCACTTATGATCCACGAAAACTCTGTGCCACTTATGATTTAGGTGCTCCTCTAGTTATTAACAATTCCTTGGTTGGTATTCACAATTATAAAGGAAGTTTTGCGGGTACCATAAATCCAGACGTTTTTATAGACGTGCAATTACAGGAATACAGTGTTTGGATTAGGGAACACATTTAATATTAGTGAGAAAGATGTTCATTATACCAAATGTTCTATTGGATCAAAATTTATATTGGTTTCACCAAACGTTTTGTTGATTTACAGGAAAGTTCTGCTAATCAAAATAATGTTGTTGCACTAGTACCAAGGAAATTATTTTGTTATGTTCTATACAAAATAAAGATGTATATGTTATAGAAACTAGACTTTATTCTATTATAAATTATTTTAGGTATTTTTATATTTAATAAAAATATTTTAATAGAATTAGCAATTTATGAAGCAACAATATAGTAGAGATATCTTATTCATACCAATTGTAACTAGTTTCGAATATGTAACAATATTCCTTATATTTTATACATAAAAATGATTTAAAATCAGAACC